>VOMN01130875.1:0-14062 GCA_014899125.1 Orchestia grillus | reverse complement strand
CTGGGACGGCTACGAGGGAACTGGGACGGCTATGAGGGAACTGGGATGGCTACGAGGGAACTGGGACGGCTATGAGGAAACTGGGAAGGCTACGGGGGAACTGGGACGGCTACGAGGTACTGAGTTCTAGAGATAAATACAAGTAGTCGTATCTTGAATAAAAGATACGAAGTATCAAGTAACCCATGTTTTCCATAAATTCGTCACGTAGAAAGCATTAATTCTAAAAATGCAATGGCAAGTGCGAGGTTGGTGCTGTTGAAACGCTCACATTTTTTTATCTATTAAAATCTTTATGAAAGTCTGAGGGGCTTATTTTTAGTCTTTTAGTCAGGGATTTATTTAGTCAACCTCAATTGTTAAGTTTTGAAGAAAGAAACCTGGACATCTGAAGGTTTCAGTATATGTATATCATGTTGATATTTTTCTGTCAAATTGGAAGTCACTATTCACAATATTAAAAACGTATTTCAATAAGTAATCCAAGATATGAACTATCGTTTCATAAAATCATAGAGCAGGATACGAGTGAACAGATGAACACTCTGCTCAGCCTCGAATGAACGCATCGTGTACCCCATTTCCTGAACTCTTGCGTATTCAAATTCTGACGCAGCTTTCATATAACTGTCATTTTTTATTGTACAGAAACATTAAAACTTAATAGCGGTGCCTGCTTCTTCTAGCTCACGCCGTGCAAATAAATAATTCATTTTCCAGCACGTGTATCGGAGAACTTAGCTCATTTTCCTCTAACAAGAAGGATTCTATTAAGAGCTTTAGATCCAAGGGCATTTCTCTCGCTCTCAGCTTCCAGATTATCCTTTAGGGCGATTAAACTGAGACTTCCCGCAGAGTGCCACACGTATGCGCCCTGACGACGATGCCAAAGGCCCCGAACACAGACACACTTCGACGCATAACTAAATTAGCTTGCTATATGAATGCGACATCAAGCAGTATAGTGGTTACCCACGTTCAAGAAGTAAGAGTTTTTGTCTACCCAATTATTTCTCATGTGTTTGCTATTCATTACAGAAGAGTTAGCCTAGGAGTAATAAATCAATTGAGAGAGCGACTTGTGTGAAGTGAGTCGCGATTTCTGGTACGGGCTGTGTGCTTTATCAGTGACAACCACGTGAAGGAGAAAAGTAGGTGGGGCACCTCCACTTGAAACTTGCGTGTTTCCTGAAGCGAGACAACTCAGAAAACTCTCCTCCAACTCTCCTCCGGTGTATTTCAAAGACACTACATAAAGCGGATATCCTAAGGTGCAGGGAACTAATTTCTAGACAACCGTACAATTCCTTTTGTTATTGCATCTATTTTCAATAATGTTATTGCTTTCATTGTTTTTAAGAAATAGAACTGAAGATCATTGCAACGAAACTGATGGTTTGAATTAAAATAGCGTACACATTAGAGCCTCGCTAACCACTGTCACGAACAGAATGAGGAGCTGAAAATGTTGCAGCAATAAAGAGAGCTCAGCCACGGGAACTAATTTAGAAAAATTCCAAAGAACTGTGTAATTTTTTATGATGAATCTCATACCGAAGTTTTTCATAAATGAAGCCTTTTCTCTTGTAGCCGATGCTGCTACCTCTTATCCCTGTAAGAAATATGCTCAACTTTTCTCCATCTGTCTATTCTATTTGAACATCTCAAATTTGTATCTGTCATTTTATCATCCTTACAGATCTGGTGATTGAAGTAATTAAAAATAATTATAAATATAAATATTTAGGCGTTAAAATATCAGTTTGAAATATAATTTTAAAGAAACTAAGTCAACCCACCTAAACTCACACTATTTTTTACAGCCCCGAAGGTAATTTGAAGTTTAATTCGGTCCTAGAAAGGTTAAATGTGTTTTATATAGCTTAAGATCGATTTCATAGAACTCGATTTCAGTTTTGGATTTAAATATCAAGTAATGAGCCAACTTCAGTCGACCGCAGAACAATGATTGATCAATGTTATTCTTTAAGTCTTGCAAATCCCACTAGTTTTTCATACTCCATCGAAAAATAAACAGTGCCTGACACTGCCATTATTCTGCCAAACGGCCACTTGTGCCACTTGCTGCCAACAAAGGCTGAAGAAATATTGCTAGACCTCCAGCTGAGCCGTACACCCTTATAACACTGAATAATGATCCACACGAAAATGTAAGTGAAAGCCTCGAAACTCAAAGCTTCAATTAAATTCATTTCTTTTTTGAACTTGTACAACAACAGGATTTATTAAATTTGAAATTTTTCTTTCTGGCTATGGAATTTTTTTCATAATTTGCTATTCTATGTATGTGACATATTCAACGTCACAAAGAATTTAAGCTCGACGTGATCATGATGGTATCCATACATTCTTCGAGCACAATTATCCTACTTTACGTATAATACTAGCCCAGTGTTGCTTTGTTGGTTGGTTGTTTGGTCCGTCCGTCCGTCCGTCCGTCTCTTTCTTATGGATTTAAATGGGAGAAAATTCCCAGGTCCCTATCCCGAATCTGCGAGACTGTCAGAGAAATCAGTCCGTATCAGCGATACTAAAAATAGCATCATTACATGTCAGATTTACTGTGAATAAGAGGGCATCTTAGAAATTAACATCATTTGTCCGGTCATTTTTGGAGGGCACGTCTACTACTTATGTTATATTACTGCAGCATTTAGCCGCTTGCTGGTTAAAAAGCTTTGAACAGTGACAAAATTTACGCTTGTGTCTGCATCTGAATCGTCAAGAGAATTAACTTTGTTAAAACAGAATGAATTACATTCTTACTCTCCCTACTCATGCATTTCTTGAATGTGAAGTTTTGATCACATTTAATGTTAGTGCGTCGGGACTCAATGTCAGCCAACGTCACACTCATTGTAACGACACATTCGCGTCACATCGCTTCCGAAATTGCATGCCAGCACTCAAGGGAACTCAGACGTGTGCTGGCTGACTGTGCCCATACTCGAATTCTAATTATTCGAAACTGCGACGGGTTCGAAAATAGAATCAAATTACACAGGTAGTAAGAACATCGTGTTTCTATCAAATTTCTTGTTCGAAATACAGTTTTCGAGGTGAAACAACACTCACTTTTGTTATCTAAGAAAATGAAGGAGATATAGATGGCCTAAAATGTAAAATTTTTAACATATAGAGGAAATATTGGAAATTATGAAAGCATCGAATCAGAATGTTTTTACTAGCTTAGTATTCTGAGTGGGGTCGATGAAGTGTTGTTTAAGAGAAGTCTACACCTGTGAATCAATATACCTTCTATTGTGTTTAAATCATTGGTAAAAGTGATAAATTAAGCTCTTTTACCCTCATATCCAGTCGCCTGAACAGCCTATCATATGTGCATTGGTCGTGCTCTCATGCCTACGCCTCATCGCTGCCGCGTCCAGGCCCCAATGGATGGGCTGCCGAGCTTCACTTTTTCACGAGCCTAAAGCCCTCTAACCCCGGCTCAATGGCTGCAGCTTTGAAATGAATATTTTCTAGCCAGCTATGACTCAAAGATTGCGCAAGATTTGTAGCAATGATATAACTTCAGTTTGGTTGGTGCATTGGGTTTTCCAAATCTCTTTTTGCCGAATCGAAACGTGAGGCGGTGATTAACTGAATTTTTTAATTCTGTTGTTAATGCTGGAAATGAGAACTGAACTGAACGAATCTTATTTTCTAGATGAGTAGCCATGTGAAATAATGTAGAAACTGTCTAATTACTAATGTTTACGGAGCTCCTAAATAATACCTCATCAATAATAATTATTATTCCTGGTGTAAAGCTAATAAAACTTCAAACAGAACTTCTCAGCTCAAAAGAAAAAAACACTATTATAAAACGGCCGAGACCGTTCCTCTGTCAAAGAGCAAATGATGAAAATTGAACTCCCAAGCCTTTCAATTGTACCCGATGTTTGATGCAACTTCAGCTAAAAAATGATTGAGCGCTGACTAATATCTGCAATGAAAATTGTTCTTCATGTTAATGAATAACAGTGAATTCATGTTAATGTTATTCTCTCGGAAGTCAAATTTTCAGAGACAGCACAGGTCGCTGGAGCAAAACATCCAAATGCGTGGATGCGCTGTAGTTGAATTTTGCTCAATCGAATGTAATTACTTTACTAGTTTTGTAAATGGTGAGGGAAATAAGATTGCAAAAAGTATGTATGTTTTGAAAGTTTGTGAAAAGATCATGAAATTTAAGAATTAGTTTACTTATCTTTGATATTTTTACGAGTAAGTACAAACGTTGTAGAATGTTTCAAATGAGAAAAATATTTAAGAAATGAAGTAAGCTAAGAAACCATTTTTTAAGCTGGGAGCAGTACAGACTATATACTTTTAGGTATGAAGATTATTTAAACCATGCATCTTGAATATTTTGAATATCTTGAAAATGTTTGGGCCTTTATGCCCTAGCCACACTGGGGTNTGAGACTGTTTCCCTCCGCCGTCTGATGATAGTGAGGCAAGGGAGGATATGCATAGCACTGACGAATGCTGAAATTCTAATATTTTGTGTGAGTAAAAAGCTCAACTTTCTTATGGACCACATCATCGTCTTATGATTTTTACTTGGTTCTTAACAGTTAGTCGTCAGGAAAACAAGATCTATAGTTCTGTGACCGGCTTAGCGAAGGCTTTTGTACAGATTAGGATTGTGCACACGTTCCATAATGACAAAATCTCCTGTCATTGCCCTCTTCTTAAAAATTACATACTCGAAATGTAAGCTTTAATACCTTGGAATCTAGTGCAGCTTCAACTTTACTGCAACTTAAGTTATCCGTTTATTTACTCGACGTTAAAAACAATTACAAAAACCCTCGTAACGTATCTGTACTTGAAAGATTTTGAAACCCAGCGCACATTTACGCATTAGCCTGAATTTTCGAGTAAAATTTGTGGGAGGCGTGACAGCAGCAGCCGGTGGTGCGCAGAACTGTGTGCAGAAGATCCTTTTGTTTCCTTGCGACTATAACTTTTGACCAAAAGAGTGCTGGTTAGAGTCGTGACAAATGTACAAAAGGAAAAAGATTTTCATAAAATAAATATTGTTCATCGACTGAGTACATTGTGAACAAAATTCGTTAAATTGTGCTGAATTTCGGTAGATGTACAACAAATATGCAACTTTCAACTATCCCAACAACTTTCAGCTCTAGTTTTCAACAGTGAAAAATGAATAAAATGAGCAATAAACAACTAAATCTACATAGTTACGTATCAGAGTGAATAGTAGAGAGAAGAGGATAATTGTGCTCCTCAGCAATTCAGAATCTGTAACTATAAAAATCTATTGTATCTTATTCAGATTATTTGCTCATTTAACAGCTGTCTTATTCTATTGTATCTTATTCAGATTGTTTGTTCATTTAACAGCTGTCGCGTTCGGACACTTTTCACCGAGCTTAGGACACAATATTTCGTAATAGGTTTATACGTACTTATTCAAAGACAAGATTTCAATTTCAGGTACTGCCTTTTCTCAAGCAATAAGCAAGATCTGTGTTGAATAATTGTTACAATAAATAAATAAATAAACAATAATATCAATAAAACTGACATAATTTGTGACTTGAAGACCGGTTTTGAATGACACAAAGGAACAAAACTTTATAGAATTCTCATCAAATCGTCGGGATGATTTTTGTTTCTGTTAAAGTTGCCAAACTAGCTTTCATGACGAAAATTAATATCAATGTCACTAAATCTAACGTCAGAGATAATTACATTTTGAGAGTTGTACAAAATTACAATCATCATCAATTGATATGGAATATACGTATTTTCCTGTTAAAAATGAGATCAATGTTATCTTTACAGTGTTATATAAATTGCAAATTTTGTTTTAATTGATGAATAAGCATGAATGCCATAAACGTATGATTAAGCACATGTTAACCTTAACATTATCATCAGATACCTACTGTAAGTATCCCATGCTCAATAAAATATTAATGAAATATTCTCTGAAGGAAATTGGTGATACTATTACTTTAACCAAAGAACCGTATTATCATGAGTGGTACACTTGCGATTTTCATTATGGGTTATTGATGCCTTGCGTAGCAATTCCCATCAATTACTTAGAGCTCAGAAATTTTTACTGATCTTGTGCGTTAGTCATAATTTTTTTAGGCAAGGGCTAACAACAGAGCGTGTATATCATTCTCAATGAGTTATTGAAAACATTAAGCAAGTCGGAAACCTTTTCATTTTCATGATACGCGATCTTGGTTTGAATACATCTCAAGATTTCTCTAGAACTTCTTACAACCTTGTCGGAAGAGTAAGTATTCGAAACTATTATTCGTCAGTGACACCATTTTTCCTACCCCCAACTACCCCAAACATTCATACACTCACATATCACTGTCCCTTAACTAATTCAGTTTTTATTGAAGTACCTGAACAGATTAGATCATTTAACAAAAATTGTACAGGCTTTATTTTAGGTTTCATTGATGCAGATTGAGCTCCTGAGTTGGTAGGAATAAAATGGGCTGAAAATTGAACCAAACAGGCACAAAATTTGGAATTTTAACTAGAAAAACGAATTTATTTCTAAAGGAGACAGTCAGGTGCATGGGGAAGTTTTGCAGATTCTCATTAATGTGAGTTATTGCAGCTTGAGTTTGGTGTACCAATAATACGAGATTGGATCAAATTGAAGCAAGAGTAAGAAACTAGTAAAAAAGTATCCAACAATAAAAATACTTACTTTTCATTCTAATTTCATAATATATTTGCTAGTTTATTTTTTCAATGGATTAACAATTGTGTAACTTATTTTAAATGAAAAAAGGGCAGAAATTCATGCCTGAATCAAACCAAGAACTTGGCGTCATATCATCGATTCAATCGCTTCTAATGACCACAATTTTAGCGAGCAAATGTTGCACAATTCATTAAACTTGTGCTCTCAAGATGCGTTGATGGGTCTTCTTATGCATACAGCATGCAGATTTGTTACTAAAGGGCTAATATACTTAAACCTGTAAAATTTTGCCAGAAAACACAATAAATGAATCCTCAAATGCGTATTCGTTGGATTTGAGAGCCAAGAGTGAGAACTACTCCTGTTGCTCCAAATGAAAAGCTAGTGACGTGTTTTTTTTTAATTTACTAGAGGACCTTAAGAAACAACGGAAAATTTCTGTGCAATGACTGACTCTTTCAGAAAGTGTGATGTAAGTGTGGAAAAATATTCTCTAAAGGAAAAAACATTTTCCCTTATTCATCATGCATACATATCGAAATTATATACATGTGTTTGAAGTCATCTGAGTCGACTACTTCGCTTAAACCTCTATAAAGCTATACAAGTATATTTATCTGGTTTTCATGGTATTTAAATGACATCCAGATGCAAGCCATTAGGTAGAGTAACATTTTAACTTTTTGATCATAAAATTCCCGAGATTTTCCTGACTAGCGTTCCAATTAGAGAAATTAGAAAATGGTTGGTAGCTCGTTATAACAGCTGTAAAACTCAATACGATACTTGGTTTGCCACAGTCACATGCATGCGTAGCTTTCTCATAAAACTTGTTAGCAAACGAAAAAACATGCATCTCAGTAAGCCAGCTCGCATTAGTGAAGATCAAAACAGGTAGAGACATGAAGAATGACGTACGGAATAATTGAGCTGCAGTAGAATATATGATCTGAGAATATATGTTTGACTTAAAACAAGTTGAAAAGTCACCATCATAAATTTTACCAAACAAAGCAGTGTTTTCAGTGGAAGTGCATGCAATTTGTGCCTTTAGTAGTTACTACCGATTATGGAATTGATGTTTTGCAATATTGCTCTGTTGGATTGGAGTGACTGCTTATGATATACTTGGCTCCTATTGTTCGAACCCTCTCGCTAAGTGCACAGAATATTTTTCTTGCTAGCTTTGACTGAATAGCTCGGCCGGTCATTCAGTTGGAGAGAATGATTGGAAATTCCGTGAAAGTAGATATTGATTTCACTCTTCCTCGGCCTTCTTAGCGAACGGCTGTCTGTATTCGCGGTCTACCTACTATTTTTCTTTTCAATTGAAAATTCGGACAATATGTAGTACACGGTATGCATTACCTTAACATCTTCGAAGCTTGCAATTGTTCTAAAGGACTTTGATACGATGACAACACAAATTATCTTCTAGTAAGGCAAATCTGTACGGCTTAAAAATAACCCTTTTCTTACAGTGTTATCAATAATACTTTTGTTGGTAGATTTTGCGTTGAACCGGGCTTCATAACAAGAAAATATTTTACGCATTGTATGCCTCGATGCTGCCAACGCACTTCACAAATTGTTTTCTCATCGCCATACGTAAAGAGATTTATGATGATATAACGTTAAGTTCGGCAAGTGGAATATTGTGGGAGTCAACTTAGAGCTACTCTCGCGCTCGCATGTTTTTAATCATTGTTCCAGTGCAAATGTTTTGACCTGGTCGGCTAGAAAGCTGATCAGCTTTTCAAGTCTAACTCGCGGAAGTTTTAATAAGTGAGTCTACGGAGTTTACTCTCAACATTTATTCCCTCTCTTCAATTTTCTCATTCCATTTCGTCTCCCCACGACTTTTGAGAACTTATGAATGGCAATTATGGAACCTCGGTTTAATTTATCAGCCTGATTGTAACTTACGGAACACACAATGGGTGATGAAAAAGAACCATTAGGTTCACTGAACTTGGGAGGCGTGATCTGAGGGCGTGTGGGCAGCTAGATCAGATTAATGCCATACAGTACTTGCTGCATTAAGGGCAATCGAACTTTTAGAAACTATTTTTTTCGATATCACTGCGTAAAATTTACGACCGAGGTCATTTTTATTACTTGGCAAGTAACGTAGCGCTTGAGAAACTAATCATTGTTGTTGAATTTTACCAGCATGCGTATTTTGAAAAATACTTAAACTTCTACACATGTAACAGCAACCCACGTTGCTGTTAGCTCATTACAGAGAAAAACTGATCGAACTCATTAATTTAAATAAAACCTCCAGATGTCATGAAAATGATTGTTTGAGACTTAGGTAATCAAAAATATCAGGAATTAAACTTGTTTCGAGATAATTAAATTGGTAGATATTTCGTTCTTTATCACTTCTAAATTATTGCCTGATATGTGTTTGACGTTTCAAAAACATTGAATGATTTTATGTAGAACACTATGCAAAGATTTTCATTTTACTTTGATGTTAGTTGAATTAAATGAGTACATTGCGGTGTTATTTATTCGAAACTTTGTATTGACAACCTTGCAATGGAGTGTTCGCAACTACGTCAAATCTCGATGAAACCTCAACCATAAAGAATTTCACATTCAAACTTTATGCATTTTATTCATAATTCGTGTCAATTCTCTATTTTCAATATCAATTTTTCATCAAATAGGGTGACCGATGTTGCAGCTGCTATCCTTCATTTTACTTCAGGTCACGATAGTAGACTTACGAGGAAGACCGTCTCAGTTCACACGACCTATTGCGTTAGTAAAACTGACGCAACCTGGCATTAAAATCCATGAAAACGAACTGGAACTTTACATAAACTCTGAGTGTGCCGTGGGACCAGCCAGCAGCTCACAATCACAGGCTGGCATCAGAGAATGAGAGCGGCTCTTCGGTCACAAATCGACCGCATGCCCGAGCTCGGACCGCAGTGGCGAGCTGAGTGTGGTCTACTGCCTCTACGGACCTGAACCCTCCATCGGCACCTGCTGCCCAGTGTGACGTACGGTCGAAAGCAAGGACTGGGTGGTCAGGATTACGTTTTTCGCTTTATTTTCCTACGTTTAGGATCTAGTTCTTTCAAAATCTTGTTATATTTCCAGGGTACGTGGAGTAATCATCCAAGAACATATTCTTCCGTTGCAGTTGTAGATCCTGTAGGATCTACAACTGTCTTTTCTGTATTTCCGTATCAAGAAGCAGGTGTTGAAATTGCTTGTAATCATCTCGCTGCCTGAACTGTTTAGTGTAGAGAAGCCTGAGGAACTGCGGCGTGAGATCATCAATATGACACGTACATCTATACGTGATATCATTGTGAATAGATACGGGGGTGAAGTGCTTCACTTGTTTAGAAACTGTGAGAGAGTCGATTTTAAGTGCAGAAAGTGTTCCTGTGACTTAGAGTTCTTATCTACGTACCATATTAGTAATCATCCATGTGATGGGATCGTGTGTTTCGACCTACTATTATATACTACGAGCAGGAGAGTCTGCATACATGTACCCCTGAAGGGGCTTAGGATAGACCGTAAGTAATAAGATTAGGTTAGGTTTGTCTACCTTGTGCTATGGAGACTAGCCTCTCCAGATGGACGTTGTTATGGTACCTCAGTTTTAGCTAGACCTTCGGGGACTTCTATCTTTCGTGCCCATTTCGCTTGTTCCATTTTAATGCCTTCNTACTACTACTACTACTACTACTACTACTACTACTACTACTCCTTATACTACTACTATTACTACTACTGCTCACGTGTACGCATGTAAAATCTCAATTTGGAGTGTGCGAACATTATACTCCCCTTACAGCAGTTGAAATAAAATTATTAAAATCTTGTAAGGCCTAGATTATCGTAGAATACAAGTTGTACATTAATTTACTATACTGGAAATTTTCATCTGTTTTGAATTTTTTCTAATAGAAAGATTTAACACAAGTACTAGAAATTTAGTTCCTTATAACTTGATCAAAGCATAATTATTTCGAACTAAAATGAAATAAATATATACATAGATAAATTTCCCAAAGAACAGTAACTTAATTTTGAGAAAAATACTTAATAAAGTAATGTGTCCAATCGCTGGTCACTGTTCTTAATAAAATGTTTTCTCTTCTTCACTGCCGGACACATCTCTGATTTTTCTTTCGTAGAATTTGAAAAGTTTAATCAAGTGAAAATCGTTTTTTTTCAGCTTTCGTAGCAAGCAGTCACAAAGCTTTTAGCGAAAATATCCTGGTTTGGCATACAAAGTGATCAACCAGAAATTTACAAAATCAGGAGCAAATTTGAAAATCTACGATCTACGGACTTTACTACCAGTATTTAGCTATTCCATCGACCTCACAAATTGCTTTGTCTCCTAGCTATTTATGCAAATTTTTCAGACTCAATTTGGGAACTTAGATTAATTTTTATAACGTAATTGCAACTTTTCGAACAGGTGTATAGGACTTAAGATCGTCCATCCGCTTAGCTAAAACGGCGAACACAGACAGGAGTGCTGCGGAGAACTCGAACAGATGAGCGCGGGAGTCGGGGCGCAATTCTAACAACCAATGATGTCTCCAAACATTTATTCCATCGGTTTCACCTTAATTTTGCAAGAGTAGCTGTGAATTAAAAAACAATTACTGTCGATTGATGCTAATTGCGTACAAGTACCAAAAATTAGTGTAAATTTTGTGAATCTGCCCAAGTAAGTCTCAGAAGTTCAAGAAAATGAGTTGAAATTAAGAACAAATTTATTTTAAACAACTCTTGATTTATGTAAAATGGAAACAATTATCTGCAACTCATACCAACGTGAGCATCAGAGATTAAATTTTCCTTTAGAACAACTGAATAGACATATATCATTGTACCTTGCTCTAATTGAATGTTACATGATCAACAAATAATTTACAAAATTATTTTTGACGTTATGTACAGGGATTTTATTCAAGAATCGATTCAATATTTATGTTCTTGAGTCAGTTTAGCGCTAGATTAAGAGGTTACTCGAAATGCAGAGTTGACCACCGTACACCCGAAGTAGATAACTCAGTTTAAGCTCACCTTGGTCCCACCCGAAGGCTGAATCGAAGCTCGATGATATATCGTTAAAATCTCATCATTTAAGAGTAAATTTGTATGCTATTCATAGCCCTCAATGAATCTTATTTTGATCACCATCTTTTTTCAATGAGGTAGCTGTTATTGCAGGTCCCGGTGCTAACGCCCGATAAAACGTAAGGTCTTACCGTAAATAAAACGTAATTATGCTACTCCACAGAAGCCTCATGTTTGGGGGCTAGCTCATCATGAAATGACCGTAAAGTTTATATTAGAAAAGAAAAACTCATTAGGAAAATCAACTCAGAATTTACCGTGTGACGAGCAGGCACTCAATAGCACTATGATTCAGCACAAACATCATCAGAATGAAAGGTGCTTGTCGCTAGGCGGCAGTAGGCATCCAATGACTTCTCCACTGGAGAATTGATTGTGGACCCCTGCTTCAGCGGAGTTGATCTAACCATTAAGACCATTCCGCTCATGTGTGAAGATTCAATTGAAAATTACCATGAGGAATTATTACCCTTACCCTTCTTTATGCTTTCAGGACTTCACATAGGAAGTTCTTTTAGCCTCTGTTACATTTTTAGTGTATCAGAAGCAAACTAATAATAAATTTAATTTTTTATTCGAAACTATGGTTACTTTAGTGTATCAGCGCTTCACGATTTTTGCGTGAACATAACTTATACTTCATTTTACATGAAAGACACAGACGGACGTTGGATCAATATTTTTATTTAGCGTGTTACTTCATAGTAGAAATAGTGCATTAGCTTATATATTTAAAGTTTTCATGGGCCTATAACTACGCATACCGAAATAAATGCGTTTGAAGCGATTGCTGCTTTAATTAACTTTCAAAAGTTGAGCTCCTCGGCCTCTGACATAAATGTAATCCTTATTGATGATTCATAAAATACTAATTTGCTGACATATTTAACGACTAACGGTATTAACATAAAATAAATGAAAGGTCTTATGAGATGATGTACTTCGGCGCTCGTAAATACCTTCGAAAGAGTTTATTATTTTTCCCTTTCAAACAAAAGACATATTGATGACGTAACCGCGGCAAACTTCTCAACTATGAATTTCAGTCAACTTTTTCTTTGAAGGTCATTTTAGTAAAGAATTCTTATTTCAGTGCGACTATCTACCGACCTGACAAGCAAACAAATTTTACACAAATAGAACACTTGGACTTGTGAATTATAAAAGTCTACGGATTTTATATCCAATGTTTAATTACCTTTTCTGAACCGACGTCCTCGCTTTGTCTCATGATAACATTTGAGAATTCACGAGTGACAATTATGGAAATTAGCTTAAAACTGGCAGCTTATATGTGAATTTGAGGACATGCAACGGACAATAAAAATTACCATTAATTTCACTGAACTACTAAACTGCTTTTTTTGCTGTGGTGCAGGGAACCAGACTAATGAACACTGCAAACCTCTGTGCCAATGTGACTCTGAACCAATTTTGAACTTTCCGACCAAAAAATTAGTTACTTATTATTTTTTGAGCTTCAGCCCTTTACTACGTTCATACCCCAGGCTTCAAAGCAGTGACCGAAGTTTAGTTTATATGCAAGTACAGAACAGGCATTAGTCTCTATTCGGAATTAACAAAATACAGACTTGTTTCTTAGTTACTCCACAACGATGGGATGGAAACAAGACGCTTCAGAATGGCAAAGAGAAAAGAAACTATTGCATTTGGCCATGCTAGTGGAAACAACGGAATTCGTTGGTGTTTTATGCCGCACTGTTACCCAGGTCTACCAACGATGGAAACAATCTTGTACGTGGGGCAATTCAACGCAAACTGTTGTCGTAAAAATTTCAAAACGATGGCGACCGCCACCGCGTATTCCGAAATGTAGACACGAATTGCTTTGCATCATAGATAGAACTACAGCAAAATGTCAGTGATGGCCCTTCTGCTGTTGTTTCTGAACGACCTCTAAGTAGAGAACTCCATGAAATGGATGAACATATGAGCAGATTAGATCGTAAACGGCCGATGTCAATTCTTGCTCATAAACTCGTATAAATTGAACCGAAGCACACGCACATTGGACTGTAGAGAAGTAAAAAAGTGTCATGTGGTCAGATAATCACTATTGTGTCTTTCTACTGATGATACTCGCAGTCGTGTTATCAATGAGCATAGGAAGCCTTCAACGAAGCCTGTGTGTGTAGGCGATACAAGGAGGAGGAGGGTCTGTCATATTCTGGGGCTGTT
>VOMN01130874.1:0-23379 GCA_014899125.1 Orchestia grillus | reverse complement strand
CCTCCCCCTCCACCACACCCTCCGCACCCTAAGCGCTATCCGGTCTACCGTCCACCTCGGCCGGAGCCCACCACCACTACCACCACCACCACCACTACTACTACCACAACACCTCGCCCGCCTCCTCCTCCCTCCCGCCCTCCTTTTCACTATGATTACAGTTACTCTGATTATGGTACGCCGTACGAACAACGGCCTTTGTATCGAATTAAGTCGCCTGACTCTAATTTGTTCACAAATCTGGACTTCGTAAAGAGCAAGCTTTCTCAAGGCAAACCTATCACGCTTTCCAATTCTGCCACTATATACAAACGAGCACCTCTCTCGTCCTTTCACCAAAATCATTTGATACACAATGCCGTGGAAAAAGTGGGGAGCATTCCCAAAATTCTGAAAGCCAGCCAAGTTAAAATTTTACCTAAAGATAACTTAAAATTTGATCAAAAAAAGGTTAAAATAATTCGCCCCATGAAGCTTCAGTTCCATGAACCTGATTCTTCTTTCTCATTGACAAACTTTTTCTCAAATTTTCACGACTTTATGGGTGGAAATTTAAACATTCGAAGAAGAGGAGAAATTCCTGAAGACGAAAAAGACACTGCAGTATCCGCACAGGGCATCAATAGCATTAGCGAGGCATCCCAGCCGACGGTTCACCAAGTACAACTCCCGCATAGCTCAGAAAAGTTCAATGTTGTAGGGCCCTTCCGCGAGCCTCCGCCAGGAAAGTCGGCTCTTACTCCTGATGTTGTTCAATATCCTGCGATGCCCAGCGACTCTTTTGAGGGGACCTTCCTGCCGAGCTACATGAATCCATCGCTTCCTTATTCGGGCACCAGCGCCCCACAGGTTGTTCCAGTTCACGACGACCAACACCCGTCCACAACAGCAGGGGGTTCTCCTGTCACCAACGGCTACGAACTATTTACTTACAATGGATTTAATGGCGAGCGTCAGGGATCACCGTTCGACTACAGCTCCGATAGGGCATCAAGTTATGCCGTTAATTATTTTCACAAAACCAGTGGAAGTCTCGGGTCTTTACCACACGAAGACGAACCAGAGACTCTCATGCCCAAAGAACCTGTGTCCAATGACAGCGATAACTCAGATGCAATGTTAGTGTCAGTTTCAGCTGCGATTCCAATGAATGAAAATGGGACAAAAATTGGAAAAAACATCGAAAAAACCCAGGGCAGAGCAGGACTCTTGGAGACAACTTCTTCTATGCCGGTAACCACTTCTTTCGCTCCTGTAACGCCTTTAAAAATAACGGAGTTTAACCCATACGCTGGACGAAAGCCTCAGCACATGATCGACGGTGTATCAGAGGTTCCACTTCGAGTGAAAGATCCACCTACTACTTACGGCGGCTGGAGTGCCATGGTGATCCCTGTTCCTGTGCCAAGACGAGATGTTCTCACGACTTCAGATGCTGACATTTTCACCAGTTCAGGAATACGAAAGACACCTCGAGCATTCGTTAACCAAGATATTATCACAAAAGAATCACTTGGTTTGACTGGTCGAGAAACTAGCAATGATGCCGATATTGTTGTCGGACGGTCTGTCGAGCTGCCCAGACGACCGGTCCCCAGCAAGGGTGTGAGCTATTCTGCGCAGCTGAGCATTGACAGCCCAGACGATGTAACGAGTTACCATTTGTGATTCAACCTGTTTTCAAACGCTAAAATTTAACATTGGTGTCTGAAAAGTTTTCGTTAAAACAAAATGTTGCGTGTGCTTCAGATACTCAAGTTGTTCCATGTTAGAGGTAAATACACAATGTTTCGTGTGCTGGATGCCACAATTGAAAATGTCAACGGTAATATATCTCTACCCAGTATTGCTCATAGTATCAGCAGTCACTTCCCTGTGACAATATTATTAGCGAAGTATACCAGCAGCTGAGTAGTATCTGACGCCAGCTTGTAGTGCATGTGCTGTAATTTGTGGTCCAAGGAGTTCTATGTGCTGCATAGCCAGGGTTTGGTCCCTGGATAGGTTACGTATTATCACGCTACGCATGTAGTAATCGTGCTACTTTATGACAAAAACATTACTCAAATGTAGTAGTATTGCAAAGTTACTTGAACGTTCTTTGTCAGTATGATAACATTCCAAGTAGCCGTAGTTGTGTGTTGCAGGTCCGCACAAATTTGTCGTGTGGCACTCGTGGTCGCAGCTCAGCGCTCTCGCAGACGATTTTAGATGTAGACCCTGATGATGTCATATTTTATTATGAAGAAAGTTAACTGCGTTAGAATATTTTTAAAAGAAGCAAAGGATAATATTTTTATTGCTGACTAAAGAAATATGAATTATTTCTCCGATCTATGTGAACTTGCATTTATTGTCAGGTGTATAATAGAATTAGATAATTAGTTTGGTGCAATATTGTGCCAATCGCTTCGTACTGTGAAACTGTTGCCTAAATTCAAACAATTGTGATGATAATTATATACGATATTCAGACATTTGAAGGTATCAAGCTTTGAATTCATGATGTAAGATTGCATTCGAATGACCAGTTGATGGAACTTCTTAAATTTTAACTGCTTGCTTGTAACTGTTGGATGTTGAGAACACGTGCAGTTCGATGTTAGCAGTCAATGTAGAAATGTGGTCCCGCTCATAGCCATAGAAAAGGACACTCCGCGGCTTGCGCAGAGGTCGTGTCAATCGAGCACGTTAAGTGGTTCACAGTTGTATCACGGCTACCGTGTCAAAAAGGCATTGTTTTACAACTAAGGAAAATAAACTTAAGGGAAAGTCTTTATTATTTCCCATTTAAACTGCAGCAAAATTGTCTTCCACAAGTGCTCGCTTTGGTAGTAGCTGCTGAGTATAGATACACTAAAGAACCATTGGTTCTGAATTTTATCAATGCTTAAAATTCAGATAAGCCTTCTTAAATCGTTATTGTCCTCGAAAACAAAGAGAATATCGACATAGTGTCCCCTCTCACAAGAACACTGAAATATACAGCACATTTTCACACTCGGAGATAGGTTACCTCAGCTTCAGCTTGGCCTTTAAGACTTGTATCTTTCGAGCCCAGTTTGCTTCTTTCCATTTTCATGCCTTCTTTACTGATGATTCCTCATCTTTTCATCTTCTTTCTCAACTTACTGTTTTTTAAGTGCAGGGGATCTTGTGTAGGAACACACTTTGTGCATCGATTCCCTGTTTTCCTAAGTCCATACTTAATGGTTCCTTCTCTTTTGGTGCGAAGTAGTCTGAGTCACTGAAGGGCTGCTGTCACTACTTCTACTGCTACTCTCGGAGATGATATGGTACATAAATGACGAGATATTTCCGAAAGACTACTTCTTCAAATCCCGATTAGTTAGAGGACAATTTGTTACAAGAGGATTCTACGTAAAATGTGGATATTCCTCAGAATAATTTCAGGAAGATTGCATTAGAACAAAACATTTATTTTTCTCGTTAGAAAAGTTACGTAAATCCATGACTTAAATTAAAATCGCGTTCACACTAGGTCGTGCAAGTCGAGCAGCAATCCTCTCGTGCGCCCTCATTTCTGCGCACAAAGCTAGTGGAATTGGAACCAACAAAAAATGAAGTAAAACCACACCGGACAGAATTAAACAGCCTGTGCGAAGAGACGATTGCTTTATCGCTGTTCTTCTCGTAATTTGGGTCAATGAACTGTAAAATTTCTTTTTTTAATGCAGTGTCGAGGCCAACGGAGGTTAACTATATATATCAATAATTTTCTACAGCTATGTAAAACGAATATATCCATTGCTATTTAATTGTAAATTTAATAATAACCGTGATCATATTCGTGAATGTTTTTGCTGATGTAGAAAAACGCTGTTGCCTCTAAAAATGCACCATTTTTTCATGGCAACATGGCCCCTCAAGGGCCATAGGCAATAGGATTAGGTTACCTAGGTTTGTCTATCCTATGCTATGGGGACCAGCGCCCCCAGGGAAGCACTGTTAGGCTATCTCAGCTTTAGATAAGCCTTCGGAACTTAAATTTTTCGTGCCCACTTGCTTCTTTCCGTTTTTATTCCTTCTTCGCTGTTTCTTATTTGCCGTTTCTTCCTCTTCCTTCTTAACTTGTTGTTTCTATGCGCAGGGGATCTTGAGTGGGAACACGCCTTGTGCATAGATTCCTCGTTCTCCTACGTCCATACTAAATGATCCCTACTCTTTCGGTGTGAGATAGTCTGAGTTACTGAAGCGGTGCTATCACCACCACCACTACCACTAAACAAACTAACTCATGGCAACATATTTCACTTCTGGCCCAAAACCTAAGCATAAAAATGCCACATTAAGTACAAGTAATGCAAATGAAAAGAAGAAGGGTGACTACAATGATGACAAATACTAAATTAACTTCGCTATTGACTTCACTTGAACTAATACTGTGGCTTAATTCGCAGCTTGAATCATTAGGAAAGGTAAAATCAATAAATCAAATTGGAAATTATTAACTGAGAGACCTACAATAGAGTATAGAAGGGCTCGAGCAAGGACACTTGAACCTTCACCATAACAAATTCCGTTATAATTCGCAACCCTCCTGAACTAGGGGAATAATGCTAGGTAACCTCTTTTAAAATGTTGTCCTCTCGACCACACACAAGTACTATGATGTAGTAGTACAGATAACAGCACTCGAACTCTGTCGAACCGATTGAGGAAGAACCATTTTCCATGGACTATAAAGAATGGAGAATCTGTTCACAAAGTACGTTTTCACACAGCACCCCTTCGCACTATTATCATACATAATTCTTACACCGGGAAAACAAAGCTTCAGATTGCTAGCTATTGAAAGTATCAAAATCCAACTAGTAGAGCTCGCCGATTTTACCACTTAGCAGAACTCATCAATCAGGGAGTGCAGAAGAGCGTCCTCGATAATTTCGCTCAATTAAATTAGATTGTTACTAGGTTTAATGCTCCCTATACACATGAAATGTAATCCAAAGAGAGCGAAATAAAGGGACTATTTATTGAGGTTTTTAAAACGTGGAATCTATGCCCAAGTGTGTTCCCACACAGGAATTCCTGGGCATAAAACAAGTTAAGAAGGAAAAAGAAAAAAGAAATAATCAGCGAAGAGCGAAGATGGCATGAAAATGGAAAGCGAAGTGGATGAAAAAACAGTAGCCTTGAAGGCCTAGCTCGAGCTGAGATAACCTAAAAGAAAGAAAAAAATAAGTGTCCTTCTGGGGTCGCCAGTCCCATAACATAGAATAGACAAACCTAACTTACATAATTTAGCCCAAAACTCCGTTCCCTTGTTAGGAGATGGAAGCTACTTAAGACAGAGAAAGGAAAAATTTTAAAAATATCTTCAAGCCCCTGCCACAGCCTCTGATGGGAATGAAGAAATTGTGACCATCAACAGTGTCGCTCTTCTTTAAATTGTATGTAGCAATCATTTCTTGAATCATTTTCTGATTAATATTTTTGCAATAAAAATTTTTAGCGATCAATGCCTTTGCCAAGTGAAGATTTTGATTGCTATTATTCAACTCCCAAAAAAAAACCTTTATATTCTTACCAACTCGCTTGTACCATAGATCACCGATTTAACACCGTGGTCACAGGTCATCCGAGTTAATGCATTGAGACGGCTGTGCATTCGACTTTCATATTACTTAGCTTTAATTAACTACAACTACAGGATAATAATCCGGACAAACCCAGAACTCGAACGAAGAACACTAAAGCGTCAAAAAAGCGCCTTAGGACGGGTCATCTGCAAGTAGATTATGATCATTTTTCACAGGATGCGGCTTTCACACCTTGCTTAAATTAGCATCTTATGTGTAAAATGCATAGCGTATATTCAACACACAAAAACAATCACGATTAAGTATTTCAACACAACATTTTTTTGAGGTCAGTCAGTTGTATTCATACAGTGTAGCGGCACCCCAGTGTGGCCCGGGCTTGAAGGCCCAAACATCATCAAGGTATTCAAGGATTATGAAATTAATTATATATTTATCGTAACATTGCCAAATATTAAAGAAATCACAATACATAATATTTATGATAATACTATTAAGATTGTTATGAGTTTCAACAAAGGAGACACGAATGTAAAGAATTAAAATAATATAGAACTGCAGATGCTCGCATGAATTTTTGACCTTACTCATTAGTGAGGAAGAAGGGAATGAAATACACCGGTAGTGTAACCCAGGAAATGGACGCTCCTCCAGACATGCTCAGGGGCACAGGGTAGTAACTGCATAAACGTCACGCGTACGCCCACACAAAACCGTTTGGTTGCTCTAGAGATTTTTTTCGTTTAGCACGTGTAACTACACGGGATGTACTTATCGGTCGGTACACTTATCAGCCACCTTAGGACAGGAGCAATGATGATGCACCTACACAACCAACATTGAGAAATTAACCCGAAGAGCAAAAAGATGCTAATTGAAATCCGTCCTTTCTTCATAACTCGATCAATATTCATCTAAATGTACTAGAACTTAAGTGGTAACAGTATGTGGCGTGCATGACAATAGTTAACATCGGCCCTTTGCGAGCTACTCTGATCCTCATATCCATTGCATGGAGTTTCATACGAAGAGTTCATTCAGAAACAGCAGAAGGGCCATCATTGACGTTTCGCAATAGCTCATCTTTGATCCAATGCGATTCAGGTCATCAATATGGGACACACAGCGGTGGTCCCTACAATTTAGAATTTTCTTCCAACAATGTAGCCTTGAATTGCCGTATGGACCGAGTTGTTTCCATTGTTGGTAGACCTGCACAACACTGCGGTATGAAACATGAACGAATTCAGTTACTTCCTTCACTGGGTGTTCCTTAGCTCGATTAAATGAAATAGCCCCTTCTTGCCATTCCGAAACGTTTTGTTTTCGTCCCATCGTTGTAAAGCGACTAAAAAATAAATCTATACCTCGCCACGTTTGAATAAAGACTGATGCCGGGTGAGTACTTTCATAAAAGCTAAACTTGAGTCAAAGCTTTGAAAATCGATCAATGAACGTAGTAACTAACTAGAGTGCGCAGAGCAATACAGGGTGCGTACGGTATTAGAGGACACCTTACGCACTTTTATCAAAACAGCGCGCATTAAACGATTCTCTTTATTTTTCGTCAACATTAACTAACCTCGCCTAAGAGCGTGTGATTTGTATCCGAGGTCTTGATGAACAACATTCGTTATTGTTCCTTCAGACACTGGAAAATCTTTGGCAAGATGTCACATTGACTTCCCGGGATTTTCGTCGATCATGCGATGCACTTTTCTGACCAACTCAGGCGTTCTAAGTGAGTCTGAGCGTTGACAATGTTGTTTTCTCTTGCTCGTGGCCAATTTATATGAATTGTTTTCATTCAGCTCCTATCTAACTTTGCCAACAAAAATCTGGCGACTTTTAGAAATCTTGTAATTTCTAAATTGCTGTGTATCGCTTTCATAGACACTACTTCAGCATATCTTTTCAATTCATTAGTTATAGTAGTGTCTGTCATGGGATCTTCTGAAATAAAAAATATATTTATTATTATCGGGTTACTTCAAATTACAAAAATTAAGTGTCCTCAGATACCGTACACACCCTGTAGTTGACTAATTTTTTTGTCCGAGGTGCTTACGTTTACCAGAATGTATAAACAGATAAACATAATGTATTGACAACCAGAAAATCAATGAAGCAAAAAATTTCTGGAATAAAAGTATAGAGTGGCATAAAAGTTCTGACACAAATTTATTTTTTAATGTGTGAAGTACAGCAGTGTGAGCTAACACATCAAATATTTTTTGATTTAGTAGTTTGTAATGTTGACTCATTGTGAAAATTAGTGCGATCTTTGGACAAATTATTTCTTTACAGCGAGCGGTGTGCAATCGTTGAGCTTCTTCGGGCGGGAAATTCTCCATTTAGGAAAGATAGTAAAAAATTTATTATTAGTAAGAAACCCATACGTAGCAATTGATATTGTAGTGATTCATATATCACGCGTTCCTATCAAATCTCACCAAGAAATTCCTTTTTTGTTAATCTTTGCCCTTCATTGCATAATACTATAATATTAAAGCTGAAAATGTATTCGATATTTACTTTGCTGAAGCCACCTGCTTTGAAAAGAAAAAATTCATATCTTATAAAGAATATCTTTCATTAGACTAATCCGAAACTTCTTTCTACATGCATTAGGCGATAAAGTAAATAATAGCATGGCAAAAAATTTCTCTGGATCAGGGGTGTTTCAAAGCGATGTCGAAATCGGGAATACGGTTTCTTTCAGGTACGTGCTGCAGTTACAAAGCACTCGTAAACAAAGGCAGCTGAAGCAACCAGACACGAATTTGAAACGCACAAGTTATGGACGGCATTAAATGTTTCAATGTGCTTACAGATAATACACTTTTAATACTTAAAGTTGCCCCGTGAAGTGTTTGCTTCTCAATGTGAGGATAGTAAAGGGCGGAGAGGAAATTCGATGTGTATTCGTCATAAAAAACATAGACATTATTAAGCAAGAGGAGCTAGGATTTTTGTCCGATGAGTTGATCAAACGAAGAATAGGATTTTAAAGAAAATGTTGTGGATTTGTTGGGAATAAATATTAAGAAATAATTTTGCTTCAGTAATATGAACTTAATCGTACGATAAATCAACAAATTGATTTTTTTCGCCATATGACTAGCCTCGATGTACGAATACTGTAAAATTTCCTGACACATTTCTCATTACTTTGCACACACTTTTTTTATTAGTTCAACGAGTTGGCTTACATTGTTCCAAAGCATAATACCAAATTGCAGTTCATAAAGAATTCTCTGGCATTCCACATCGGTTTTCATTTGCCTGCACTTGGATAACAGCATTACTTTTATAACCATTACCTAAATTGCACCCATAATAATTCGAAAGCATAATTGAGCCGTGAAGCGTTCGAAGTAACATTTGCGTTAATGACGTTTGTTACAGTGGCTCCCTGCGTGATCTTTTAGATCATGATGAATACGAATATTTGTAACAGATACGTCAAAATACTGTCCGTGCACAGAATACTGAAACCAATAACAATGTAACAGAGTGCATGCACCCACCTGCGCTCATTACGCATTACGTAGATTTGGCCAGAGTTGTCCTGGACTATCCTGCATTAGGATTACAGTACTTGCGGTGAGGTTAGTAGCGGAGGTGAGTAAGCACCGTCTTGCATCGATACATAGCATTATTTTATACATTGCATTATTTTTGTATTGTCACCCGTAGTCCTTGGGATCTTCTGTGTAAAATATCTTACTTCAGTTAGTATGCTCAATAATTTCTCTTATGATCTTCATTCATGTGTCGGAAAGGCAAAACCAACAGCCAATCGGTTAACATAGCCCTCGTTGAATAAGCCATAGCATGGAAAACAATCACTCTATTATTCTAGTATTCATTTATCTTCCAGTTATCCAAATTCAAGCCAATTTTTAGCCAGCTACAATTGCTGATCAACAATGAATGGAGGTTCAGCAAGAGTTTGATGAAATCACACGACCGCCTTCCTGGAAAGAACGAAGCAATAATAAGTAACGAGCCCTTCCTTATTCTAAAGCTATTCACTTCAACACTAAATCAAAAGCAATGCCGTCGGCTTCGCTGCACGTAACGAAGAGTTTTCTTGAGAAACACCTCGATCGCTGACAATGACACCTTGTAAGTACTCATCCATCCTGTCAACAATTCTACCATTCATTCGAAGACTGTAAATCAACATGACGCACATAAGGCTAATCAATTTCAGTACACGCTACATTGGTAAAAGTATACAATTCAGTCCTATTTCATATACAACAGCTCTTAACGATGGTACCATGACGCTATGATTTCTGAAACGAACCGGTCACCAGGGAGACCATCGTAATATCCACTGACGCTCATAAAAAACGCTGGCTGGAGTATACACCTCCCTACGGCTAAATTGAATAACTCGATAGGCTGAAAATCACATTGAACAAATGAGCGAAGAAGGCAACTGGTACGAAAGTTTTGCTAATCGAGAGAAATAAAATCATGCTAAAGTATGGTGTACGAAACAGTATGTGTGAAACCTTGAAAAATGAAAGTAAATACACGATTGTTTCTCGTACAATGAGGTAGGCAATGAAGCTTTGGACCTTTCCAAATGATGGTGAGGTGGTCGACGGTAAGAACCCATGCATACACATCTCTCTTACCGTTCAGAGCCGAGCACTTTGGCTAAAGACCCAAAGCTTTTAGCCTGCTCATATCTGCCGTTCAAACGAAGAACTTATCATAATTTGTTAGTTTAAAGCCCCCTAGCCACATCAAACGCGACCTCAACAGAGCGAAGAGAAGAGATCGTTTAACATGGAGTTTATAAAAACCCTAGAATTATGCACAGGTATATTCCCACACAAGATTCCCTGCGCATACGAAACAGCAAGTTAAAAAAGAAAAGGAAGAAATGATGAAGAATAAGCAGAGCAGAAATTATAAAAATGGAAAGAAGCAAATTAGGCACGAAAGATAGAAATTCTCAAGGCCTAGCTAGAGCTGAAGTAACCTAACACTGCCCCTCTGGGGCATCATAAGAAGAACTGCTCGCCTGCTTCGTGAGACGGTAATGGCGTAAGTAAACAGTATAACGAGTGAGAAATAGTAACTCTTCCAAGGATAAGGTATTTCATTCTATGGTTATAAGTCCATCACACATGCATATTCCATTTAATTTCATCCATTTTCGGTGAATCCCTCAAATCCCTTACACACATGTAAAAAAACAACCAGAGCTACAAAACATGTAGAAAACAAAGAATGTACAGAAATGACACAGTGCAAGAAGCAGATGCAAGGCCACCTCCACAAGAGAAGATGGAAAAATCAAAATAAGGGTTTTCTAAAACTTCATTTCCCACGCATCCAAAAATCTTGCAACAGCCACTGTCCATTTCAAAGCTGATAAACGAAGTCAATGGGATACACTGACAAAGATATTCACTCATGAAAAACATGCCAGTTGAAGAGGAACAAGAGAATTCCCGACGTACGCTTTTCTTCCATGAAAATCAAAAAACACAGTCGAGTATCTATGATGCAGTCAAGTATCTTATTATACTCAGCTCCAAGCGACAGTTATCGCTCAAAAAAACATTATTACCGTTAAACTCAACAAAGCTCTAGTTTACGTCACACTAAAAAATAGAAAACATGAGTCTCAGTTGGTATTCACAGCAAATAGACATCTTTGAAAGACTATAAAAGAGAAATAAAAAGAACACACGAAAATAAATGGTGGGTTATACATTACGAATACCGGCCTGAGAAAAAAGGAAAAATAAAACCTCTGAAGTGACCCAATAAGCGCGATTTAAAATAAATGTGCGAATACAGAGCTAAAACAACTTGTCTATCAGTTCTGAACGTCATGGTTACTCTCATTACGTCCTTCTGTCCCTGGTAAAGTACCTTCAGTGTTTCTGTCTGTAAGAATCCCTTTGATTCTGCTCAACGTGCCTCATAATTATAATAAATTACTACTGATCATCTAACGATAGGCGTATTAAAAATGAAATTTGCACACTATAATAGAGATTCACGGATTTCCCCACAAGCGCGCAATTTTCTGAATTTAAGTGGTTGAAGTCGCTTACGCACCTACGTCACACGTCAGGGTACTACAGAACATCATGTGCAACTACAAAGTAATTTGTCTTTCAGTTGGTCCTTATAAAATTATACTATACTCTGTTGAATGATTCATCAGTCAATATAATTTATCGAAAATTAATGCCAAAGGGTCACACCTCCGAGCCTATAACAAATAGCATTCGTCGATCAAAGAACTATTTCGTAATTATAAAATATCAATAAACAAAAGTAATACTAAAAAATATATTACTATACAAACAATAACGTATCTAGACTCTATATTTCCATCTGGAAGTGTGGCTGGTCAGGGACGTAAGAGTATCTGTGCCGCAGCGAAGCACCAGTCCTCAGTCAGGCATCTCGATCTCAGGATCGAAGATGCATACAACCTTGATTTTATTGGTCTGAGTCTGTCAGTTTTAGCCAAGTCGTACTGAAATTTCCCTCCCACAGCCCAAACTGAGGTCAGAAGGCAACACGTGAGACAAGGACCCAGTCGATGCCAAGTCATGTAGTCAAGCAGCGACCGATCCATACGGTCTCAAGAGAACACTCTCGCTATCTTGCTCTACACTCCCATTGTGTTTTCTTTCACTCAATCCAGCTATACATAGCCTGGTCAACTACTAGCAACTCTACTTCGCAGTTCTGCCTCGATCACAATCTTCACACTTGCTGCTTCTACACCCTCTCCGCTTGCACCAAACATCACTCTGTGCACTCCAGCTCATCTGACAGGTACTCACTACGTCCATCCGACACACCTATAATTCACTTTTGCCAAACCGTGTCACTCCACACTCGTGAGCTTATGATCAATAATTATTTCACACGAGACAAGTTTGTCCTTTCCTGTGCAACTCTAAGTCGTTTAGTTACAGCTCCACATAAAACGATTGGATTAGCCACTTATATTAACTTCGTGTCGCACTGACGCCAAGACCACGAAAAGAATTATTTATCAAAACTCAGTTTTCGCATCCCTTTTATACTCAACGGGAACCCTTCCTTTCATTATCCCTCTAGAGACAGAGACATACATAGGCATTAGTATTACTCTATCCATAATTTGTTCATTTTACTAGGGTTCATTCTCATAGCATTTTTGCATCAGGAATACCTCGTTTTAGGTTTTATTCATCAAAATTCGGATCTTGATTTCGTAGCTTAATCTTCCAAATTTAAGCTCAATATATTCTGTGAATTAGCTACCAGTATCGCATCATCAGCACTACAGTATTGCTATTCATGACAATATCTTGGTAACTTGCATCGAGAAGTAATAATTTCCTTATCAGCACCATCCACGCATACAAATGTATTAAACAACCATTGAAACTGCCCAACCCTGCCTCAACCATACCAGTGTCAATAAAACACCCAATTTCAAAAGTGATAGAAATTCTAATTTGAAATGCTGCATAACTTCTTCACGGCATTCAGTATCTTACTCACGCTTCATACACCGATTAACATCCACGCAGCACTTCTTTCAATTATTGAAATTGGAACCTGTTATTCAGATTCATGAAAATCTAAAATGCATCTCACCTTGGTGCTGAGCACGTTTTGTTAATTAGGATAACTGCAACAACCGATATACAATTTTGCATTCACTCTGACCCTCGAACGCAATGCTCTTTTCACCATTTCGATCGCACCAATCAATACTCGTCTACTTATACTCCAATTAAAAGACTACTGCAGACACAGGGCTAGACTTAACAGTCACGTATTTTACCTCAATAGTCGAATAGAATGAAACTACTAAAGCAGCATAAAAATCAAACAGTGAAGCACTTCACTCAAAATAAAGTTAGAACAGTCACACGACCATTTTTTTTCTAGCACCGTTCTACGCAACCGTCTGACCCATTCGCATTGCTAGATTAAGCTTTATTGCTACCTGAACTAACCACGCTCTTGCTTCCTCGGTCAACTCGCACAGTACCAGCAACCACGCTTCCCTTCGTGACTATGAACACTATCTCCTACCTCTCTATCGTACTCAGCAACCACTAAACGTATACTGCCAGCCTACTTTCTAATCTTTGTAACAAAAGTACTTCACTTTCAACCTTAGAAGCGATGCATCAATGCCAGAATATCCACCTTAAAAGTACCGAGTAGAAGCAGCTCCCTGAAAACATTGCATTGACTAATATAAATCACTTTCTCGAAAAAACATGATGAAAAGTGGATACAGATAGTAAGGGAAATTATAATACTAGGGCAGCAATGCACAAAAAATGGCATGCTGCTATCTCCCGGAAAAACAGCACAAAAAATGAAGAGTACCGTGCCCGTGAATTTAAAATTCAAATCCGCAAATGCAGTTCCAAATCTGCTACAGTTAGTTAACGACATCGTCTCTGAAGAACGCTACATCACTTTCCCTCACACACCGGAAAGTATTGGTAACACGATTTTTACAGAAGTTCGAGATTTCGACTGCCTCCTCAAGATGCGTTCATACCAAAAAAGTTCTAAAAATCAATCCTCTTTGGCGCACCTGCCCAGAAGAATAACACATGCCAAATTAGTGACGGTGTGACTGGCGCCGCTAGACTATTATGTATTTAAATGAGTAGTGGAAATGATGGAGACTGTAAAATGTTTCCCCGATGAACTAATTTTTAGAGAATATTGCTCTGATGTTAGGTGAAAATTCATTTCACATGCACATAGTCCTTCTCAAAGAACATATATTACCGACCAAAACATATATTTCAAGGAATCTTGCCTTTGAGATATACTAATAAAAAATATTACTTGACAATATCGCGAAATAGTTCTCGCGATGACCATAAGATGCCTCCTAGATGATTAACTGAACAACGTCAATCTGAGAAAACTTTCTGAAATACCATAAAATTTTGAAATGATTCATCCATGTTAATTACTTTTCACTAACTGCATAAGTGAAGTTTCGTACAGGCCTGATACGATGAGTCGAGGCTTGTTGTTCACAAAATTTAATATACAAGTGCACAAGTGACAATGCGTTCTGAATTACTTCAGAGGTGAAAAACAATGAGAAAACAAGCAAAACACACGAATGCACGGCTCTTGACTACAAACAAGTTATCATACCAGATAGCCAGCCACAAGCCACAGCTGCCACACAGTCAATAGCCGCACGAGATTTGTTCGATTTTCAATATGACATCGACATAGTGTAGTTTTATGTACATACCTATAAACAAATTTTATAACAATACCACAGCAGACACAAAAACGCGAACAAAACAGAAAATACTTAAAAATACTTCTTAGGGTACACGGTAAAATATATGGAATGTTGTGTCCCCAGAAACATCTTGGCTGACCAAACAAAGATTTCACGCTAAATACAAGCTGGAACAACGAAGTGTAGACTATTTTCTAACAATCTTTTAAATTGAATTCATAATAATGTTCATTATTTTATTTGCACATGACTCTTTTGTCTATTCATCGAAATGATCATATTTACATTAAAATTCAGCTATAAGTACTATAATTTCCAAACACATAGGAATAAATGAGAGTATTGAAAGTCTATACAGGAGTGGGAAGTCTGCTTCAGAAATTTTTTAATTATTGCGTGATTCTGTAAGCCCGTCTGGCGTTGCCAAAACAATCAAACGACTCAAAGAGACTGGTAGCTGCCTTTCGACAATCAGAAGTACCCCCATGATCCCAGGAAGAAAAAAAAAGTATCAAAGGCACCAGACAAAAATTGCGAAGAAATCCTCGAAGGAGTTCCAGAGACTTAAGTCACTCTACTGAGCCAACACTGCTAAAATATGACCTCGAAATTAAGATATACAAGATCACCAAAAGGCAACTTATTTCTGGAGCAACAAAAACGAAAATACTCGAAAGAACAAAGCTGCTTCTTAAAAAACTCATTGATGGCGCACAGCACTGAGCTCTTTGGTCTGATGAAAAATTATTCACCGTTCAAGTTATTTATGACTCAAAATGTACGAGTATGGGCAGGACACAAAAAAATCAGTCCCTGTTGAACGCAGAACATAATTCAGTTGACAAGACCAGCTTCGGTTATGGTATGAGCGGGTGTCCCAGCCAATGGTCAGAAAACTCCTTTGCGTTTCATTGAAGAGAGAGTTAAGACAAACAAAGACGTTTATCTCAGTACGTTGAAGGATAAAATTATACCTTGGGTGAATATCAGAACAGGAAATGATGGCGTTACATTTCAACAGGACAAAGCTACTTTTCACACTGCTAGAAGGGCTCAATCCTGGTGTACGAACAATTTTAAGGGGTTCTGGTTCAAGGAAATCTGGTTTCCTTGCTCACCAGACTTGAATCCGATGGATTTCGAGGTGTCGCCAGTTTGGAGCAGATAGCCTGCACTGAATCCTATACAAAATTCTACATCTAATAAGTTCAAGTATGATAAAATCGGTTCATTGGGCTCCATTTTATAGCACTTAAAAGTGAGATACATTTTTTAGACACCCTGTATAAACATTTCACAGTCCAAACTTCGTTGTTCCACCCTGTACATTTCAGTAAGGAAAGCTATACACCATGAAATCACAACAATACGCACGATCGTGAACCTTTCCTCCAGGCGAGAGATGAGCTCGTGATCAGCTTCAAGGGAACTCGAAGTTGAACACCGAGCGAAGGACGCCAGCGACGACATCACGTGCGTACGGACAGCTATGGACTGAGAGGCCCTGGAGGGACGGGAGGCGGGCTGCGCGCCAGTAGCATGGAGATGAAATGCAACTCCAGTTGTGTCCACCCATGAGACCAATTCCACAGTACACAAATGGTTTTTCAATAAATTTGACTATCAAAGCACAAACACTCACTTAAAAAAAGGTTAGGCACACACGGCATAAAATGTTTTCGTAAATTAAGAAATAAATAAATACATATTTCCCTGATATGTAGTAAGAAACAATATTAGCAGTAATATCCGTCATAGTAATGCACAGTGTGATCACGTTTGTCTGTTCAAAGCACGATTGAATATTCACTCGGCAAGTTTCTGTGGGTGGTTCCCAGTAAAAATAGAACACTACACAAGTTATCAGTGTGGATTGTAAGAGCGCTTCGTAACTCAAGCAACAGCACACAAATTCACTGGTGAATGCCCACACACTGTTTTCACAAGTAACTGTTCATTGCAGGATGAGCGAGAGGACGCAAAGCAGAGCTAGTGGAATGTCAAAAGTTTTAGACTAGAAGCTCGCGTCATATAGCGAAGGCCCCATAGCACCACATCACGAGTCGTTCATAAGCCATCCTAAACAGATATTTCAAAATAACAACTAGAAAACACGCACAGTTCACCACCACCGTAGTTGAAAACCAGGCATAAGCTTCCACAAGGCACGTCAAGATTGCACTAACAAGTGCTGCATTGGTACATGTTTCACAAACGCGAACGTCTTCAAATATCTGTAAAAGGAAAACCACAAAAGTTGTACCCTACACAGAAACATAGGTCACTTATAATGGTGGTTAACTTGAGACAGTGGTACGGAGAATAAGATTCTTTGCCTCTGTTCGTGTCCCTTGGCCCGGCTGTAGAGTAGCACACCAGCAATGACCAGGCAGGTCCCAACGCCGCTGCTAACAGTGATCGCGTTCCCGAACACCAATATTGACAGCATGATGAGGAGTGCGCGCTTCGTTGTGTTCGCCACGCTGCAACAGACAGTCTTGAGCACGACAGCAATGTTCATCGCTACACAGCTGTGTAGCTACCTAGTCTAGCTTTTTGCTCGGCATAATTTTGAGAGTACCAAGCTCAGATATCGCTTGGGCGGGCAAAACTATAGATGCCCGAGCGAAAAAGTTACACTGAGACATTTTGCCAAAGAAGCTAGCGCCGTAGAAATACACTACTGAGCGCCACAAAACTTCAGTTAATTGGTCTCAAAACATTCTGATGCGAGAAGAGTTTATAGCGATAGGTACCAATAAAAATGTCAAAGCAGTACTCGATTTTTCAGGTAATATTACGTTTTAATTTTGTATTACCGCTTAACACATCCGAGAACTACACATATCAACTCTTCAAAACCCATAAAAAAACGACCCGTATTATTTTCAAGAACGTTGGTCCCCATGATCAGATTATTACTTAGATTAAAGCTCCCAATCAACAGGAAATGTAATCCAAAGAAAGTGAGATCAAGGGACCATTAAGTACGGACTTCAGAAAACGCAAAATCTACGCACAGGTATGTTCTCAAACAGGATTCCCTGTGCAAAGAAACAGCAAGAAAAGACAGAAAAGTAGGAAGAGATTGAGAAATAATTAGCGCAGAAGGCATAAAATAGAAAGAAGCAAAGTGGACACGAAAATATAGGAGTCCCGAAGACCTACCTAGAGCTGAGGTAACTTAACAGAGTGTCTCTGAGGATGCCGACCCTCATTGCGTAGGATAGACAAACCTAACCCTATTGCCTACGGGCTGTCCTATGCTCGCTGAGCGGACGCTCGTCTCCAAAAGCAAAATGGGTGCAGAAACCTGCAACTCGATAGAACGAGAGCCATTTTTGAAGAGATAACTTAGCTCATCACTTTCCTAAACTTTACATCACGAGTTATACTATAATCAATAACAAAACCTACGACAATAGCCATTTACGTCTTCATCCTCTGCCACACTAGAACATGGTGCTGCGTACCTGTAAGTAACAGGGCTGACGTAGCTCATGAGGACGTAAGCTGAGATGGTCTGGCCATGGAAGCAGACCCCGTCGAGCAGCATGACGACCAGCAAGTGCGGGTCTGCGAGCAGCGCTAGGGACGAGCTCGAGACCAGGAACACCCACCCCACCACCTGCACAGCCACGCCGCAAGCGTTCGGGTAGAACTGCAGCTCCGCAGGACTGCAGGCATACAAAGACATGAATTCGGAAAATTATACCAGCAACGGCACCGCTTTTGTTCTTAGTGACAATGGCGAGTATTTGCTGAGATATATTTGAAGCAACAGCGAGGCTTTTCTAAGTTAAGATTTGCTCCAAATAAAATATGATAGATTTACTCACTATCTGAGATAATTTAATGGAGTGCTGTATAAAAGAAAGCTGGACTGGAAGCCCTTGTCAACGATATCTTAGCACAGTGAGAGCTAAAATTTACAGCTAGACGTCGAAAAAATCCTGCGATGAGGACGAAATCTCGAACCGACTAACGAGTACACTTCAATACAGGAAACTGATTACGTACAAGCTTCAACACCTAGAAATTTATAAATTGCGTAAATGAGTTTTCCAGAAAATTGAATTACATACAATTAGTTCTAACCAATGACTCACTTCAATTTGTGCCACTTTTAAGAAGTTACGAGTTATACATACAGGTATAAGGGATAAAGCAATTAAGCGCTAGTCATTAGTGAGAATACAGAATAGTGGTCTCGTGTCATTGTCGGGGTTACCTGACACAGTATCACGGACAGTTAGTTTGATCGCTGACAGCAGAGAACGGAGGTCAAACCAAATACATACTAGCCTGCTACGCCATTAGACAGAAGACAACGTAGCTCCTAGCTTTGGAAATAAATGGAAAGGAGATTGAGATGTGTATGATGAGTGAGACCATTATATGAAGTGATTTACTGTAATATACTTCACTAATTGATTAAATAAGTTTGTGTTAGACGTAAGAGAACTGGTGAAAAACTATTTACTCATACAGTTTTGAGAACAATATAATTTTTCGTTTATTGAATGAGTAGATAAGAAAAAACTGACAGGAATTTCTAATACCTTCCTAGTAGAGGTTAGATCGTACTGTAGCAGCTGTATACGAAGATAGAGGAGCAGAGGATAAGTAGTAATGATGAGACTAGAACGATGCGAAGAGAGGAAGAGTAAATTATTATCAAAAAGAATACATTACAATAGGGAAGAGTTTAAAAAAAATTCTGTCGAGTTTGCACTTCATTTTGACAATTGGCAAGCTGATTTCAAAACTAGTCAGTCGTTTTCTATTTTTAGTTTCCCCCAAATTTTTACTTAACAGCTTAATCTCTGAATGAGTAAAACCGCATTGTTCAGCCGGAGGTAATGAGACTTTTCAGCTGCTTATGCTAAGAAGTCTAAGGTTGGCCACTTCTTCATTTAGTTACCCAGTGTGAGGGGCGTGCGTCGCTCCAGAAAGGCGATTGCTATCAAATTATGCAAATATGAAATCGGCAGAGTATTCCAAACCATTGTTTTATTCTATTATTCCCGTTGTTTCAGGCCCTGTCTACCCCTACTTCTTCTTGTAGTATATGCCTAATGAGCCCTGAATCATTTGCTACATCTCGGTAGTTTCATCATTACTAGACAATGGGTAAAAAACAACGCATTCGTTAGGCAAGCATATTTCAACGTAAAATTTGTGATCAAGGCAAGCGAAAAGAACATATGATAAGTTGGCATTTGGTGTATCTAGAGTTTGGCAAAAGCATAAGGACCATTGAACAGACTGCTATTTTGTTCAGTGAAAACTTCACGATAAAACAAGAAATAGAAAACAAGGTGGATAGAACATGGTGGATAGAATATAGTGGATAGAATATCCTAATCTGCCATCTGCTAGACGTCCAGTTTCGCATTCAGTTGAAATTCCAGTGCCAGCTTTCGATCGACTATCCTCTCCAGGAGATCTGAGTGGTGTTTATGAACACGATGACAACAATGATTCACTTGGTAGGGGATTTGATCAGCGTGAGCCAAATGATTTGGGCCGATCAAAAACGACTTCATAACTCCTAGCATCAAAATTGGACGAGACTAACATGCTTGCACGAGGAGCAAAGGTATCATACTTCGAACCAGATCAAGACACTAGCTTTGTATATTGCCTAAACATTCCTGATTTACTAGATGAATTAAAAATTCCAATCAACAGTCTCACTGATTGACAAATGTTCATTGAGAGCTGGTGCGTTTCATAGCAACACATTCGGCATCTCATCAATGTTGTATATATTATCGGGATAATAGCAGAACTTGAAAGTTATTGCGTGGTTATTATCAATGAAAGACGTCGTCAGGAACCTTCTTGAAAATACACGAGCTAAGCATTGCACTGAAAGGATTTAAAACACTACAGGAGAAATACAAAGCACTCGGTTGTAGTACGACCATCGAATTCCATTTTATACATTGCCTTCTTCTTGGCGACCAGGAAAATTTTGGAGCTGTCAGTGATCAGCAAAGTAATCATTTCCATAAGATTTGAAGGGCATGGAAGTGCAGAAACAAGGTAGGTGGGTGGTTCATATGATGTTGACTATTGCTGGTGCATTAAGTCAGAGTGTCCTCAAGAAAACTCCAGAAAACGCTACATGGACAAATTTTTAACTCAACTACTTACAGACAATTTTAACACGTTGACTCCGATCCTCCACACAGGTAAAATTACATGCCGACAAATTTCTCTACTGTGAATTTGAAAATTAAGGATTTGGGTTTCACAAATTTGGTTACTCTATTAATTTTCTTTCTAATCAGAGCTAGCGTGTTTGATTGATGAACACAAATTTGAAGAAAACTCGAAAATTTGTATTTATAAAAGATAGTGCTTTGGTTACATTAGGTTAGGCTAGATGATCGCGTGTACCACATATGACCCACTTCGGAGTCAACGTGTTAAATACTTCGAATAGTCATATGGTAGTTATAACAATAGTTTCAAATCAGCATTACAGGCATCCAGCTTCCTCTCATATTTCGCAGTGAAAGCAAAGTTTTAAAACCCTTTAGAAAATAAGTACAAATCAGTTAACTGCAGTATTTTCCTGGTTAATTAGCTAAGAAGAGATCATTGACGTGATAGAGAAGAAATTCGTTTTTCGATTTAGCAACAAAAAATCGGTGGAAAAACAACTGTCAGACCTAACTAATCTTTAACTCGCGACTACTTGTAACTATAACTAACCCGTAAGATGTATTTCCGAGAAGATAAACAACTCGTGAAAAGTAAAACGTACATAGAACATTATTTTTTCGGAAATACATTTAACAATTAAAAATGTTCTATGCAGTTTTCCTCGTTCTCATTTCTTTGTCCAAATGGTTACTTATAACCTATAAGAGCTGCACTCATATTGATTGGAAATTGAAAAACTTATCACTTATAACCTATAAGAGCTGCACTGATATTGATTGGAAGTTGAAAAACTTATTACTTATAACCTATAAGGGCTGCACTGATATTGATTGGAAGTTGAAAAAGAGTCAGTGAACTTTGGCCGTCCCTCGTGTAAAATCGAACTAGACCGTCTCTTGCAAGCAGATAGAAGTTGTAGATTAGATTAGCTTTTTTAAATAGTTTAAAGCTTCCTATTCACTGAAATGTAATCCAAAGAGTGAAGATGAAGGGATCATTTAGTACGGACTACAGAGAAAGGGGAATCTATGCAGAGGTATATTCCCTAACAGGATTCCTACACATGGAAACAGCAAGGTAAAAATGAAGAAGAGATAGCGATAAAGAAGTAAAATGGGCACGAAAGATAGAAAGTCCCGTAGAAAGTCCCAATTCTTCGTTATTACGCCAGTCCCTATAGCGTACGGTAGACAAACCGAACAAACCCAATCCTATTGCCTATCTTATACTTCTTGAAGGGCTTGAGAGAGTCACATGCCATCATATGCAAACCCTTTTTGGTGAATTGCTGTAGTCTGTCTTTTCTTTCTTTCATAATGTACTGCACTGAAGAATAGGTCATGAGCATTTTTCAAAATTACCACTTTTAAAGCTCTAAAACTGATAGCAGGAGGTACCTCGAGGCGTTGCGCCTTCTCTCACACCACACAAATCTCACGAGAGGCATCGGCGGCGGTATTATCTCGGTTACATCAAAAAATGAAATGGCGTCGAAAAGCCTCAATTTTGTTTACCAGATATTCCATAATAAGAAACTGAATTCGAACCAAAAATGAGAAATAGAAATGCCATCTTGTATGTCAATTAATTTTACACCGAAAAAACAATACATTGGCAAATTGCATTGTTTCTTCGTATGGTTTCTTAATTTCAACAAAATGCTCAAAACTTGGTTTGCAACCCAATATAGGAGTTTCATATCAAACGATTAACAATTTATTGCAGTCAGTTGAGCAAGACTGCATGGAATTTTCTTCTATTACGGTAGTGTGCTGCATACCCTTCACTTGATTGGACCGACAAGTCTCTAACCCAGTCATTTCTGATAACAGCTTCAGAAACTACAAGTATGTTATATTTGACTACTTTTTCTCATCATTTCGAAGTCCAGGTGTCATAAAATTTTACTATTTAACATCTTGGGCTGTGACCAAATTTTTCTTCTAATTATTAGTTCCGTTAGAGAACTCTTTTACAGTATCAAGGTCCTGCCGGCTGTATAATAGGACAAAGTTCGAATAATAGGTAGCTTCCTAAGTTAAAGACTCGTACTTTTTTGTAACAATATTTGGACTTCGAGTCCCTAGCTAAATGAAATGTATCTTAAGAAAGGAAAGAGAAGGGACCATTCAGTATGGACTTACAAGAATGGAAAATCTATCTACAAGCCATGTTTACGTAAATGATCTCTTATGCATAAAAACAGCAAGTTAAGAAGGAAGAGGAAGAAAAAGTAGAGAAGAGATAGCGAAGAAAGGGTGGAAATTTAAAGAAGTAACGTGGACACAAGAGATAAAAGTCCCAAAAACCTACCTATACAGTTGGTCAAATAAGTATTCGTAATGTTCGAGAAAAAGTGTA
>VOMN01130873.1:0-12231 GCA_014899125.1 Orchestia grillus | reverse complement strand
ACCGATAAATGTAGATTTTAGAAAATGACCCGAACTGTCCCCTTAATACAACTCTTTTGGTCTGCGTACGAGAACACTAGAGAAGATAGAAAAGAAATTCCGGGCATTAACGTTCTCTACCACTAACACAAAGGTATGCAACTATCGAAGACTTCATGCTCGTATTTTCAGGTGTTCCTAGACAACGGCTCGGCAGGGACGTACGGCATCCTTGTGAGCTACCTCGAAGTCACCAACAACATCCAAAAGAAAGAGACCATCGTGTACAACGGGTGAGCTGGCTGACAAAGCTGACAAAGAGCCCCAGTTGAACTGTTTAAGATCCACAAGTTGGTTCACGACCGCATTCTACGTCAACATTTTACTTTTTAACTGTTCCTGTTTATGATAGTAACTTGAATACTTGTTTGCGCATGCGTTTAGTTTGAGATACTGTAATGTATCAATACAGTTTTTCAGTGATAGGCTGGCTGCTCCTCTTGTTTAAATGTGTATCAAATCTTGATACACCCGTTATCAGATACAAGTTTTGTGCCGGCATCTGTCAAATTTATTAGCTACGAGCTACATGTGGCAGAAATTTAACAACGGGAGAACTGCTCGTTTACAACTACATAGAAAGATCATTGCTTTTTTTCTCTACACCGCACGACACCAATTTCAAAATTATTTAGATTTAATCGGCTCATGAAGTTTCGTTGGTTTTATTTTAAGTTGTTATTTGATAAAAAAAATAACTCATTTGCAAAAGTGTGAGATTTTAGGCTTCTCAGCATTTATTGCACACGTTCTCTTGGTAAAATCCGAGGAACGAACTAAATTATATGCACTAGAGATTTTACTAAGCACGTTACAACTCACAGGTTCTTTACCATGAATTTTGAACAGTTTCTGGCCAAAAATCCAGCCTTGAAATTTTGCTCTGCGTTTGATCGAAAATTCCGCGTTGTTATTTGTCATTCACAAATGCAGAAAATCTTGATCAATCCCTTCATTTCAATGGAGACCCCCAGTCGTTTTCGATTCGTATTTCACTCTTTAATTCGCTCAGTTAATAATAAAATTAGAAAACGACATAGATGTAAATACTGGAGTTCGTGCTCTTGCACGAATGTAAATAATGCTCTTGCAAGAAATTCGTAAATTTCAATAAAATATACGAATTTGACACTTTCTGTGACGCAATTTATTCTGTATTTTTACGCCGTTATTACACTCACCAATCAGTACCAAGCTATACATACCGTGAAAATGCTTCACTGAGATGGCTTTATGCATTAAAACTATACTATTCTATGCCTTAAAAATACTATAAATACTGAGCTTTACAGAATATAGTTCACGTTCTCAAAAAAAGGCCACACTGTATGACAATGCACTATTTCTTTGAAAGATTTCCTCTCCTACTAATAAAATGCTAATCTAACACAATCTATTCGATTGTTATATTTTTCCTTCAGATGTACCATCGACCCGAACCTCTTCGAGAACTTCGACACTAAAAGCGGAGACTTTTTGTCGGCCAAATTCCGGGCTTTCAAATTCCCGGAATCTAACTACGTGCTCTTCCGAGGCACCGTCGACGTCTGCCTCGACAAATGCGAGGGCGTGAGTCTCTTTCGCTGCTGGGGCATCTTAGGGACCTAGTGCTTTCGCTCCTCTACGTGGGGTACGCTGAAGGGGATTAGGCAATGCCTTTGTTGCAAAGGAGACAAAATAATCAAAATATCGAGGATCATTTTGTGAGCTGGCTACTTCACCGGAATATTATATTCCTACTGAACTTCTCCGCTGAGATTGCCTGAAGAGGCTGGGTTGGTAAAATTAGGGTATAATAATGATGATTTTACTTCTGCTCTAACGTCTTGCGTTAGGGTGCCCTAAGTATTTTCGGAAATCAAGCCTTACAGAAACGAGGTCTGGAATACGTACGTAGTTCCAGTTCCGAGGTGTTTCAAGCCTTTGTTGTTCGAAAACTGAACGACAACGCTTTGAACCGACTGAGCTCTACACTACGCGTATATGTTGAGACGTGTTTGTTCTGCACGATACTTTGTGTTACTGCCCCAATGTTACGTGGCAGCACTTCAATTTTACATGAAGAACGTAGGCTGTGAGCTGGCGTCTCATTCGAACGTTAAATAATTGAGGTAAATTTATTCATCGAGCAAATTTACCTCTTTAAGTTAGTGATCCTTAGTTCGTGGGCAGATGAAATTATTTCAACGGGAAGTATACGAGTTGACTGGCTATTGAAGGTGAGAATATCTGTTTAATGGTATATCGAAATGACCCCTTCAGCACCTCATGCACAAACGCAATGGAAGGTGACCAATAAATTCGAACGTTGAAGTCGACGTTATAGCCTGGTGCCAGAGTTGTAATAGTAAAAATCGCTCGTCGTATTTTCAACTTCTAAAGCTCATCAATTTAATTTGTATTTTTGAGTTTTAATATGTTATTTATGACCCACCGTAACAGTGCTGTATAACACTACCCAATGAAACTTATTTAAAACATATTTGAAGAAACAATTTCCTGTGCAATTGACCTCTGGCTCTCGAGTCGCGGGATGATTATTTTGTGTCCCAGCGAGAAGTTCCAGAATACGATGAATTGAACATGTTGCCGTGGCAACAACCTGTCTTGAATTTACTGCAGGGTAAAGTGTAAAAAGTCTTAGCAGTGACGGAAATATTTATGTGCGCTCTGCATGTGACAGATTACCTGCAGCGACGGCAAGGTGGGGTACGGGCGGCGGCGTCGTGACGTCGTTAGCACAGCTCCCAACCCCAACAAACTCTTCGAGGTCACCATGACCACTTTCATCAAGTTCTCTGAGGACTTCACTAATGAAGGTAAGACCGTGTGATATTCCACCATGTTCTCTGAACACTATACTAACAAAGGACGGTACTATCTCCACCGGATTTTCGAAAATTTTAACGGTGAAGATAAGAGATCATGATAATTTACGACCACTGGCAAGTGTTCTGGGGATTCACTGATGAAAATAAAACAACCTTCATTAAGTGTTCTAATGACTACGCTAATAAAGGTAAGACAATGTAATCACCTTTTTCAAGTTCTCTGGGGACTCACTGATGAAGTGAAGATATCATTGCTCCCTTTATCAAGTTCTTTGTGGACTTGTCTGTGAAGACTAAGATACAAAACTTCCGTTTTCCCTATCATGATTAAATCAAATTCGCTTTTTTATGCTTTTTTCATATGTCCTAAACCATCTTAGCATTTTGAGTCTATAGTTGATGTAATTTAATTGACGTAAAAAGTAATTGAGTTATGTATAAAATATATATATGTTATACGTCACTATTCAATGTACCCGGTGGAGTGCTTACCGTTTGTAAGAATTTTTTTACGATGAAAAATGTTTCAGTGTCATTCTACAACATTAACTACTCTATTATTGCAAAGCCACTTCCACTACTTCAGAGAATGTTCAAGTCCACCATTCATTTTGAAGTGAAGCGAAAGACTCGCTCCCTGTGAAATCATTCCAAGCACGAGTACTTGAGGCAAACTGACGTGAAATATTTGTCAGGAGTTGAGAAACTTTTCCGTGCCATCATTTCTCGTTGCCTCTTTGTCAGGTGTTCTGGGTACCTCCACTGTGGTGAAGAAAGAAGAAGAAACCATCATTGCAGCCGAGGGCTCTGCTGCTCCTATCACCAGAAGGTCACCCAATAATCCTCCGTCAGTCGCATTCAGCTCAGCTGCCTCCACCAGCGTCCTTTCCTTGGTGGTCGCCTTCACTGCGGTGCTCTTAGCGGACGCCCTTAGGTCATAACGCGTAGACAGTGCTGTGCAGGTGCGCCGTGGCTGGCGGTGGCGCATGGTTCATAGTCGGAGGGAAGAAATGATGGGAGGAATTGAATAGAATGGAATATGGTAACAGAATCGAACACAGTAGCCTGTTCTAGAGCTTGTTGGACTTACTTTTGGTTCCAAAGTCCCGATCATTGATGCAGATTATGCAAAGGAACGGGCCGATGACACTCCCTTGAGGGACCCCTGACGTTACTTGTGTCGTGTCCCCGTCTTATTGCTCATGACTCGTCACTTATTACTTTAGAGCTGATTATAGGCAGGGAGGTGTGAATGTTGAGGGGCCGTAAATGTTGGAGGAAGAGGAATAACTGGGTTGAGGTGAATTTAGGTTAGGGTCAAGGTTTATTTGGTATTTTGATGAACTAACTACCAGTCTCCACACACTTTGGTCGGCTCATGGTTGAGTCGGAATCACTTTAGCGGGTTGGTATCGCTGAAGCAGATTGGTATCGCTGAGGTAAGTTTGGCATCATGGAGTCGAGTTGGCATCAGCATTAACATGTTGGTACCACGGACCAGTGCGCCGCTGTCAGCTACAAGCCCAGCCTTGTAAATGTCTCTGAGCAACGCGAGTTCTCTCGACCTGCAGCCATAGTTTCCGAAGTACACTTCTACGGCAGTGCTTTACGCTAGCTTGACAAGCGTAACTTGGATGTATCCCCCCCCCCCATAGTGCCTACTAATTAGAACTTACACACCATATTTAGATGGAATTAGTCACTCTCGCCGCTGCCGTGCACTTATATACTCATTTATTAAGGATATCATTGATTAGACGATGCAGTTTTACAAGGGAGGCAGCGTCCGTTAGTTTAAATTGTCGTATATTTAGGGGTAAACTTTTTTTAACTGTGTGGTTGTTCAATTCGGTGGTATCTCATTTAACAGGCCTAATTAAGAAATTCGCTTTCTCATTCTTTTCCGGAGAGGTGTTGCGGTGAGAGCAATTCAATTCCGACTCCAAAGTTACAAGTTGTACTTGAGAGGTTCCTGATAGCCCAGAACGAAAGCCGGCAAACTTGTCCGTGTGGAGTACTTAGAATGCGGTTTCTGGTGAAGCAATTAGAGTAGAAAGAGGTGTAACGGTACGCTAGCGTCCCTCGATGCCTGTTGCTGCAAACTAACTTGTCTCGTCTCCTAACTTAGGGAACTCTGTACTTCTTCTCGAAAAGGATTGAACGACGGACAAGATGCAAATTGATTTTGGTGAACTCCCTACGGGATGTGATTTTAAGAATGAATGATAGAATGTTTACGTGGGACTCTCTTTTCCTAAGCCAAGAGACTCATATTTCTGTGTCTGACCAATTAGAGGTGATGTGGGTTGGTCATCCATCGGAAACTTCCAAGACTGCTGTGCATTGATTGTTGGTAGCAATCTTTGTGGATTTATGAACTCATATTTTTGAAAATATTTCTGCGAGCAAAGAATTATGATTCTTATGTAACACCTTGCTCCTCTCAAGCATTACGTACCATTTCGTCTAATCTATTTGCCTCCTCCGTTGTCTATGTAGTTGTAAATGACCAGGGAATTTAGCTTATCGTAGGATAAGCTAAGTTCGCAGTTGTAGGTAGCTGTATGAGTTTATTCAGCTGTAATTGAGTACCAGTGAATTTAGTTTATCGTAGGATGAGATTAACTTTGCAATCGCTTAATGAATCATGCTGTCACTAAATGTTCGTCTCAGTGTTGCTGTTGATTGTAACCAGTGTACAGTATCTAATTCCACTCAATTGATGTCCTAGGAATTGAGCCTGTGCGCTGATGGGTGCAGGAGCAGTTCGTGCTTGGTCTCTCGATACTTTTTCTGACATTTGCAACGATTCTAAACGCGTTGTGGCCTTAGCTTCTCATGGCATCAACGTTTCGACGTCCAGTGCCAGAACTGAAAAACGTTCTTTGTAAATATTAAAACACTATTGCATTCTAGAAGAGTAATTAAAATACGTTTTCTTCGTGCTTGAGCCCTTTTGTCTAAGTGTGATGAGGGCAGGAGGGATTTTTCCAAAATAATGGCCTTAAATCGCACAGAGTGTGAATTAAATTAAAGAAAATACTCCCGAGTTTAAGGACCTGAGACCTTGCCATATAGACCACACGTACACCTGGGTAGAGCATGTGAATATGTCGATGAATTTCCTTGAATGTTTGTTTACTCATCCCTTTGCTTGAATGCTTCCATGATACGAGTATACTCATTGTTCTTAAGTGTATTCAGCTTTCGCATCAATATATAAGACAGTCTCGCAGTTTTCGTCATGATGCAGTTGGCTCGAAATGCTGCGGCCACTCACTCGCTTTGTGAGATCTAAATTTTGCCAAATGAAACGGGAGAAATATTCGCAGTAAGCCCCACTGTCACACTCTACCATGCCTCAAGAGTAGTCATAATATATGAGTATTTGCAATGAAGGCTTCCCTCGCAGCGTTTTCTCGGCCAAGTTTAAAAGTTTAACAAAGCTGTCCTTATTGCTGTGTTTCTCTCGCTTAAATTATAAAGGCTGCCTTGGTAAGACACGTGCTTAACATTTTGTTCTTTTGTTTGCATTTGGAATCAAGCTTTGAAAAGGTTCAATATTGAGCACTTAATATGGAGCAATTAATACACCCGTAATATTGTTATACGAATGTATTAAATGCTTAAACACTCTTCTGTATTCACGCGATGTAGAGAATTAACCTGTCAGTGTCAAAAGAACGCTGTTGAGGCACTGTTGTTCTATTCGTGCATCCAATGTGAGAGAGATTTATCAATGTCGCTTGGTGATTTTCAAATATTTAACATACTAAAAGACTTGTATCGCGCTTCCCTATAGCATACTGTTTAACCAACATCTTAGAGTGAAAAATGAATAAGAAACGTGGTGCTATCCACACCATTCAGTACCATGGTTCGGTTAACTCCTGTTGTATGAAATTAAGTTTAAAGGTCTAAACAAGCCAGAAAAACAAATTCATTACTGCGTGTATCTGCGATTATTTTATGTTCAATTACTCAGAAAATGATACTGAACGCTACTGATCTAGCTGACCTCGTGATAACGCAGCGGACTTTACTTGCCGATGAATCAATTTAATTTGAACTGATTGTCCAGCACGTACTCTTCATGGGGTACGAGAATTCGGGCATTGGATAAGAAGCGGTTAGTTAACCTATTAATTGAAGATCGAGGTCTGAATAGTCACCGAATAGCTTACATAGAGTAGTATCCTATGTGTCTCTTCATTAAAATGCGGAATTTTGGCCACATTATTTTCCTTCTGTTTCTTTTTTAAAATTTGTGCATAAACGCACTGAACTTTTTATTGTATCTGAAACAAATTTGTTTCAATTTTTCATTCCATAGGGGCTAATTTTATCAAGAAATTTTGTAAAATAATGAGGATTCAAAAACTATGATGAACCATGTTATTTGTTTGAGTTTTAATTCACATCTATAACGATCGCAGAAAAATAAACATCTGTAATATTGTGTTTTGTCCAGAGTGCTACTCACTATGCATCAGAGATTTGAAAATATATTGAAGTTCAGTCCTACAAACTTTTCCGATCGGTCTACCTTTGTACTATTCAAGACTCCTCAACTGCACATGACGCGCTGAGGCGGCTGTGTGAGGCAGACCCTATTGTTGGGAACGTGGAAATGACGTCCGAATGGCGAGAGAACGAAATCTGCAGAAATGGTTGCAACTTCTGCAGAATTTAGGATAAATCACAGCTGACATTCTTCTTATGGAATACACGTATTCCAGGCTAAGAAAGATTTCACGGTTCCTTTAAAAACATTTTTTTTTTAATTCCTGTCTTGACTACTGAGACTAAAAGGTTCACGACTCCTGATTTGGGTTTTAGAAATGAGTAAAGATGTTCGCCCGAAAATGAGTGCCATCATTCAATGAGGTGGAATCCGCTCTTCCAATGAGGTGGAATCCTGCCGGTCAACTTTGAAAATGTGCAATTGCGATTTGATAAGTTCTAACTTTACGTGTACGCTTCCTATTTTAATTTTGATCCATCATTTTTGTGTAAGAACTACTTAATTTGAGATGTTACTTCAGAAATTAAATTATATAGACGCTACAGTAATGATATTCATGGCCCATAATTGACGAAAAAATTTACTGAATTAGAAAATAAATATTTAAAAGTTCTCTTTCAAAAGAATTTTTCTTTCATTCAAACTATTTTTCTCCATTCCAATTTAGTTAATGTCTCGGGCGGCGACGTTTAAATTCCTTAATTTAGTTACGTTCCATTGAGTTTCATAATTCGCAATAATCGCGATTAACTTTCTCAGAACGTTGAGATTTAGCTAATTAATTATAAAAAATTATTCGAAGAACACTCAATTGAGCTAATTTTTCATCAACTATGACCAGTTTGCATCAACTTTACGTCGGCAATGTGATAATTTCTTAAAGCTCAAAGGGGCCGCTCTGATCGAAAACTAATTGTACTGCACATGTACCATAGCACGTGGTAACAAAAAAACTTAATCAGGGGCTTGCAAGAACCNTGTATAAACCCTGGAGTGATGAGAGCATGTGTGTATAAACCCTGGAGTGATGAGAGCATGCATGTACAAACCCTGTAGCGATTGACTACGTAGACTAGGCGAGAAAACCACCTTGTAGAGTACGCTTGGTATCTGAGAATATGGTTAAGTAGAGTACCCCTTACAAATGAATCTGCATAATATCGATTTAGATCAAATTAAGATTCCCATTCGAGAAAAGAAAAGAAGTGAACATAGGGCATCCTTGGAGTAAAAAAATTAATCATTAATGCCCGCTGTTGCTTATCGGGGCAAGAAAATTCCTGCAGATGAAGGATTTTTCCGCAATTCTGTCCTGCCTTTGTGAGCCTGCCATTGTGATGCACTGAGAATTTAAGAGAAGCATCCTTAGCTTGCTCTGTTTCGGACTCTCCCTGAAACATTCTCGTCATTTATTAATTTTTTGGGAAGGTGGCTCCATGGCACTCTAGTACTGTGTTGGGTTCATAGCTGGGAAGTGTGGCTTTGAATCCCGACTGGGGCAGCTGGATTTTCACGGAACCACGGAGTGCTTCCCTTGCAAAAGGAAACTTAAGCCTCACATTCCTCACATCTCTCACGCGTTTCAATAGTTATAAAAAATTGAAAATCAATGATGTATTGTACGTCAACTGTTCGGGAATTAATGATGAAGTTTCTTCATGAAAAAAACGGAATCTTGCAACGGTACCAATGTTTTACTATTGTACTCTCATTGAATTTGTCATAGAATGACGAGCTCTTATTCTTCAAATTCTTGAATACTAAATCGTTGCGTATTTATACAAGGTGTTCAAGCAGCCTTTAAAAATTTAAAATTTAATTTTCAGCGTACAATTTTAAAATTTAATGATAGAGGCAATTGATAAGACATATGTATAGGTTTCGCTTGTTTCGTTGTACGCGGTGGCGAAGAATCCGTTCATAATCACTATTTAACATGAAACAAGCCAATTCAACAAATCTTATCAATCGTCTTTGCGATAAGGTTTAATAACACTGCAGAGAGACCTTTTAAACACCCTGCACATTTTTTCTGATTCAATGCAGAGGTATAGGTCATGCGACGGTGAACATACGTCAGAATCTCAAAAACAGTTCATTGCGTCGTTATAAATAATGTATAAATTACGTCGTTACATATAGCTACAGCCTTACTCGTATCTTGCAGTCTCCTCAGCGTCGTCTGCCTGTTGACCTTCAGAGATAAGGTTCAAAGTGTCGTCAAGGCAAGGAGGAAAACCTAAGTCTTCACCGTTGTCTTTTTTAAGGTATCCTAGCCTACTTCGAGACCTTACATGCTTAGCCTTAGAATTAAATGTTCTTATCAACCTAATTACATATCGACTGTCTCATCCAGGGAACGTTTTGTTGGCTATTAAATGAAATAAAACCGTAAGGTGAGGAGCTTGAAAGTACAACAAATTTTTGTTATCTTAAGCTTCAGATACTCAATAGACTATACATATTTATACTATTAGGATTATGGCAAAGACAATACTTTTTCAAGGCATTTTTTATTTATAGTCATTTCATAAAACTGAACGTTTTGGCTTTATCAGAAGCCATTCTGGATAGCTGTAAAATAAGAGGAAGATATGAACTAAAATCAGCACGTATTATTGCACTATGAACTTTAGATTTAATGCACTATGTACCTACGAAAGATTTTTGACTTACCACCGACCGCTATCTCCAAACCACACTGCAGGTCTTGGGTTCGTCTACGTTAGTTGAAGTATCCGGCAGCGTCATGAGAGCAAGTTCCATTTCAATTATTTTGTTCATTTACTTTTTGTGTCCTCGGATGTTTGTGTTGAAATCGACTTCCTTAGACTCAGTGAACATTCTTGTTTGATGTAAATACTTAGCATCCACAATGGTAGAGTAGAGACTTTGTGAAGTGGAGTAACGTAAAAAATATCACGCTTTCACACCAATCGGTCTACAGAATGTCGCTAATTGACTCATCGTACCCTACGTTTTTTTCAAGAAAATTTTTAAAAAATCATCTTTACAATTCACTAGAATTGACCATGAATGTTAGGTTTGATTAGAACCTAAAATTTGAAATTCAAATTCTGGCGTTCACTAGAACTTGAACACCAGACATTGGTAATTTAGAGGTATGACAATACTGTACGGAATGTAAAATTCATAAAGAAATACAAAATCAGTCGTTAAAATATATAACTGATGCTCTTTTTGTGTTCTATGCATATATATTACTAAATATCATGATTTTATAATGATTGAAGACTATGAATGAAAATGTAAAATAATATCGTATGGCTACACCGTTACGTTTTTTAATAAAATTTGTAAAAAATTAATTCTTTCGATTTTACTAAAATTGACCATTAGTCTTCCGTAATAATTAAAGAACACTGTTCACTACTCGTTCACGTTATTTGAACATCAGAAATTTGTATTTTACAGGTTAACCAATACTTTACGAAATATATATATATTTATAATATATATGTATAGATAAACAAAATCAGTAGTATAAATACGCAAGCGATGCTTTTTTGTCTTCTACGCACAAATATTACCTAAATATTAGGATTTCGTAATGATTGGAGACTATGAATGAAAAGGTAAAATAATATCGTATGGCTACACCGTTACGTTTTTACATAAAAATTTGTAAAAAATCAATACTTTCGATTTTACTAAAATTGACCCTGAATGTTTCGTGATCATTTGGGAACACAGTTCGCTACTCGTTGTCGTTATTTGAACATCAGAAATTGGTATTTTAGAGGTTAGACAATACTGTACGAAATGTAAATTTCTAAAGCAGTACAAAATCAGTCGTGTAAATATCAAACTGATGCTTTTTTGTGTTATGCGCATGAATATTAAAGTAAGTATCATGATTTCCTAATGACCAGAGACTTTGAATGAAAATGCAAAATAATATCGTTAGGTCACCCATAAGTCTCCACATCGGTCCTTCTCACAGGAAAGTTGTACGATAATGTAATTTTTACGTCGGTAAACTGTAGGGACTTCTCATATGAAACAATTATCCACGACATTCTCTTCATTATGTGTGAAGTTTTTGGTTGCGGGTGCCATGTAAGTTCTTTAACACACAAGAAGAAAATTAGGTTTGAAAAAATGCGTAGCATTGATACTGCTCTGAAAAGTGCTGACCATGGTTTGAAGAGCCGCTTCAAGGATTATTTCTTGAGAATAAAGGTAAAATCTTAGCTCAGTTTAGTGTTTAGAAGACCTCGAGATGTCGTCAACGTACGATACGGGTTCCTCCTAGCACCTTCGCTAATGTAAACTCCGCTACATACAACAATAGGAGACCTCGACAAAAATAACAATAAATAAAATGTGCTGCTAATTTTGAATATCTAATTTCACATTTCGAGCCTGAATTTCTAAACTGTAGATCAAAATTTTGGCTTCCTTTTCGTTATTAGGTATTTACTTGGTGTTCTACTAACTATAAATTACGATCCAAGAGTTTGTGGTTCAAATTCTGTAAAAACACTTGCATTTCCAGGACAGAAGTACCAATATTACATCCACAAAATCTTGTTATATGCAGCTAGTTGATAATTTTAAGACACTATTTAAAATTTAGTATTTTCCAATGCTGTTTATAAGACGGCTTTCTTCACTTCGACTAAGCTGTGGACCTGCCGGTGAGTGCAATAAAAGTACACAGACGCTTGCGGACTCTTGGAGGTTTTCCCACATTGATAAATTTCCCGTAATCTGCAAGAGGCGAGTTCTGCCCAGCTGCTGGTGGTGCTGCTGGTGCTGGTGGTGCTGGTGGTGCTGGTGGTGCTGCTGGTGCTGGTGGTGCTGGTGGTGCTG
>VOMN01130861.1:0-13267 GCA_014899125.1 Orchestia grillus | reverse complement strand
CAGCGAAATATCCATCAAACAAGTAGGCACACAACAGTTAGGTTAGGTTAGGTTAGGTTAGGTTAGGTTGGTTAGGTTAGGGTAAGTTAGGTTAAAGTAGGATTGGTTAGGGTAGGTTAGAGGGGCTACGATTCCCCACTACTTACATACGAGGTAGTAGCTTCACCGCGTTGGGCCTGTTATTTGTACACCTCATGCCTCTTCCAGGAGCCATATGCATCCAAGGTTCTTTAAACACCGTGTCGACGAAGAAAAGCAAGTGCACTGTCATTGTGTTCGTAGTATCTAACAATAGCTCCAGAATGGGTTTGAGGACAACCATCACACGTCATGGGTGTCATACACGCGGTAAGGGGGACCGTTATCATTCGTGTTGGAGGGCATGCGAGGGACTCTATTCATACTTTTCCGTATGGAAAAAATTACTAGGCGTCATTTGCAACCAATTTTAGGTCGCTATGTGGAATGAGTTATAAATGAGAGGTAAAAGAAAATATTTTCTTCATCTTAGTTTTTTCTATTCATTTTAATTCCGGTGTTTATAGTTGGTCCACAGGCGTGGTCCGAGACGGCATCGCGAAACGGCATTCTGGTCCTAATGTCATTCAGATCCTACTCTCCTTTACCAAATTGCAGAATTCACTAATAGACAACAGTTATCTTTGAAGCATTATTTATACAAACTACATAGACGGTCGTTAGCTTTTTCATCTCTTGTCATTGTAATTTGATAAAAAATTTAATATAGTTCAGTGTAATTGAAAATTTATACCCGCCATTTATTTGTGACGTGTATTATGCAATATACCATATGAATAACTGGTTGCCAGGAATTAAACCAGGCTAAAGGTTGTGCGTCACGTTCCTTTATTTTTATGATAGTGTAAGATGATTTCTTTCCACTAACAAAAATTCTTCCAAGTATTTATCTTTGTTGGAGTATCTTAATGCATGGTATTTTCAGACTGAGAAATTACAATTAAATATTCAAAAATTCGTGTGTATTTTCTGTGAGTGACGTCTATCTTCCATTGTGCAAAATTAAATTGGTGAAGTCAATCTTCAAGGAAGCTTGATTTGAAAATGATCGTTATTTGTAATAGCAGCAGATGAAAATCGATTTTAAGAATACTGACAATCTAGTGATATAGTTGATATAAATTAAATATATTTTGCAAGGCGCTGACTCACGTGTTTGCAAGCTTTGAGCTATCTAGTTTAGGGGCTCCATGGCGCCCTTGTTAGCGTGATAGTCTCACAGCCGAAAAGTAAGGGTTCGACTCCCGGCTTGGGCACTGATTTTCACGGAACCACGGAGTGCTTCCCTCGGAAAAGAAAGCTTAAATCTCACATTCCTCACTCGTCAGTAGTTATAAGGCATTGAAAACCCGACGGTAAAACGTGTCGAAATTAATAAAGGTATTTTTTAGGAGGCTGAACGAATTGAATTGTTTTTGAGAACTGGGAATAGGCATAGCCCTTTCACAAAATATTACGACCATTGCCATGAAGTAAGTGAAAAATCGCTCATTTTGTAAATAATACTTCTCTGCCATATCAAACTTTCTTCAGAGTGTGCAAGTAAATTTCTCGAAAAAAGAAAACAAGATTTTGCTTAGAAAGATGTATTATATATATAACGTCAACATCATTACAAAAAACGCTACAAAACTTGTACTCTAAGTATTTGCTACTGATTTATTACGAACTTACAAAATTCATCAAAACTTATATATGAGATTTAAAAAAAATACATTCTATGTTGTCAGAAGTTCATATGGTAGTCGATGATTCACATAAGAGTAGTTGGTTCACACAACAAGGAATGGTTTACACAACAGAACACGGTTCACACAACAGGGGATGGTTCACACAAGAGAACATGGTTCACATGACAGGGAGTGGTTCACTCGACAGGGGGTGGTTCACTCGACAGGGGATGGTTCACACGAGAGATGATGGTTCACTTGGTTATCGAGCTTTCCTCCTCCAAGTCTCCTCCGCCCCCTGCAGCGTGTTGGGCAACGCGACGTTCTTGGTTTCGGGCAAGAGGAATGTCAGTCCGCCGGCCACTAGTCCAAGCAAACCTAACACCGCCAGGGGCAGACCGAGGTGAAATTTGACCTGCACGCCCAGAGAACCACACTATCGTCATTTCAAGGGTTTGTTCACAGCATCTTCGAGAGATGTCCTGCTGAAGTACATGGGAAACTTCTGCGTTTTGCAAACGTTTGTTGTACAGTTGAATCGTAGGTATCTTATTTAGGGTATGATAAAACTTTTGCGTTTTGTTAGAATACAGAACTTGATCATTTGTAAATGGGTTGTACGTTTGTTAGTGTTGTAGGGCGTATAATTCGGGAGGTTTATATTGAATCTTGTCTCACTGAGGCGTGAGCTTCGTTTGATGTTCTGTGACAGCGGGTGGGTAGTTGTTGGTACCATCAGCCCTATCTACAAAATAATTGTGGTAACATATCGCGGAAACTTTCATTCAATCAGTTAAAAAATATACATCTGATGCTAAAGTCGAGAAGTTTTCACAGTTTTTTGGGATCCGTGAGACAACACAATGGAAAAACACTTCAATTCATGTTTTAGCACAGCACTTTCAAAGACATTTCATAGCTCTACCCAATACTCTGAATTGACCTACACAGCCAAAAAGAAATACTTCCAAGTCTGAATTAGCATATGCCAGCTGAGCCGCTACTTCAATTCCTAAGACATTCACCCCAGGCTTAGCGATATATAGAAAACCTAATTCTAAAATCATGCAGTACAAACTTTGATTTTAAAGGTACAATGATTAGTCGTTCTGTTTCAAAAGTGCTACTTATTCTGATAAGAGTGCAACGGAACAATTGAATGTAGGTCAAAGTATGATATTATCCATAGCATAAACTGTGGGCGATCACTCAATGCCTGAAGACAGTATCGGCAGACTCCCAAATATTAGCCACGATTGCTAAATTTGCTCCATATTCTAAAGCTAGATCGAAATTAAATGGACTGTTCAGTAGTCATTTGACTTCCGACTTGACTCCAGGATAGAAAGCAAAGTTGATATTCGAGGCTCGTATTTAGAAATTTTAAGGCACTGTTTTCAGATATTGACTGATGGAGTGAAGCGCTCCTAAAGTACAGCGTTTTCGAAATTTCAATATAAAGTTATAACTCGTGTTATCCCAAAGAAAATTCGAAAGCTTATCAATAAAATCTTATACAGTGTTACAAACGAGTAAGATAAAAAAACAACCTACACATTACAAGAATAACTAAATTGATCAACATATTCAGAGTGACCACACTGGTAGGTTGATATGTTTTAATCTTGAATTGTGAAAGTATTTTTCTAAAATATAAGGTTATGAGCACGGATTCTAATTCGAGGCGATGTACAAATTACGGTTTGATGTATTCTGCCTTGTTTATACGATATATTGGCAACTTCATTAACAACTATAAATCTGATTTTTCTTGCATTCTTCTAAAATATTCTTCTTGCTATCTAGGAAGTAAATGAACTTTATTTTAGAAAGCATATCTCACCCTGATGCAGCTTTTTCCCAGTAATAAAGTATTAGTTACATAAAGATGGCAGCAGTTCTAGGCGAGGGTGTATCTCAAACAATGCGACGGAACAGACGAACGGAAAATACGATTCTCAAATTTACTTTGAAAATGTTTTTTCCACCTTGGACTCACAAGAGCCCCAATGCTAAGAATCTCGTTGTCATCATGTGAGCGAATAAAAAACTGAGGACGCCAGCTACTGACTTGCAAGAAGCATAAACAAACTAACAAACAAATACTTTACAACCACAAGTAAGGAGAATATACAGAGGTGGATTTTTTAGAAGGCAAAATCTGGCCCCAACTCACTAAATAGACCACAAAAGGAGAGAGAAGGATGGCGACTCCTCCGAGGGTCTCGCATAAAGCCACGCCTTGCCCTCTCACGACGGTAGGGATGACCTCAGGGGCGTACTGCAGCGAGATGTTGTAGGCAACATTTACCGAGAACCTGCCGAGCAGGCCTAGCACCAGAGACGGCCAGCTGACCTCTGGAGGCAGCATGAAGGGTTAGTACGATTACGGCTACCTCTTTCTTCTCACCCTACAGCCTGAAAGTGCAAGAAAATAAATGTTGGATTTTATGTGGAGATGATAGTACTACCGAAGGATAAGAACGATTCTGGTTTCCGTGTTTTTCTTCAGCCCAGAGCGCCATGTGTCCGAAATGCAAGCAAAAGTAGTTGCGTTTGGTGAGCGTTATGGAGAGAATATAATAGTGATAATGTAGTCTCCAGACTCGCAAGCTGGGCAATTTCTGGTTGCCAAGTTTTTAGCTCAGCTTGGGACTTCAGTTTCATGATCTTCAATGTAGTTCAATCTTTCAATGGGGCCAAAGTTGTTGTTTTGCACACATTGGAAGAAAATATCTATACTCTATAATTCTTAACGTTTTCTGAACAACTCATTCTTACATAAATTTCGACCTGGTATGCATAAAGTTTTATCTCAACTTCTAACATTCAGATTATAGTTTCATCGAATAGAGCAGATAAAATTAAAATATAAGCTAATTATGGACACTCCATTCAACTCTTATCGAATGTCCCAGAACATTGAATTATGAGCGTCAAGTATTCACCACACAAAATGAAATCCCAGGGTTTGAAAATTCTCATTGAACATTTACCAAGCATCACGAGGCCACCGTAAATGATTCCTGTCGCTCCCGTGAAGAAGAAGGCTGCCATCAACGGAGGTCGGCGCCCCCACCGCTCTATGAGGCACGGAGTCGACCACGCGGGTATCTCCACCAAGGCCCCCAAGATGAAACTCATAAGCATGTTGTCGCCCAGGTTGGCCGTGTTTTGAGCGTGCCCATAGTAGCACATGCACCCAACCATCCTGCCTCGGGTAACATTGAGGGAGAGTGCACTTTCACACCCATCTGTGTTTTGGGTTTGGAAAATGTAAGGTAGACTTCTAATTAATGTAACCAACGGGAACTAAAGAAACTTTTTCATAAAGTAGCCTTTGCGTTGACTGTTGAGGTATGTCGATCATCGCATGCTTTATTATTTATGTTACCATCTGTAGGACATACAATACTCGATCCGTTATAGTTATTGAACGCCTTAAAAAATTTGCATAGAATGCCTTAAAGTATGTTAGAGGAGTATGTTAGCTACTGAAGAGTAGAATTTTTAGTTTTTCTACTCCTCAGGTCTTTCTTGAGAATGAAGCCTTATGCGGAATATAATTCGGCTAGGTCACACTACGAGCTGTAAGTACGAGTTTATTTCAGTCGTGAAGAAACTTTTTAATACATGAAAATATCCGTACACGATATTACAAGTCTTTCCACAGTCATGAAGTGCTGAATAACATTTGGGACAAAAGGTTGCAGTTAGCACGAAATATTTCTTTTACTTACCAAATGACCATGACCAAAGCGATCTGTTTCCTCAAGATGGGGTACTTCAGCACTGATGTTATAACTTCCCCTCGAGCTTTGTTTACTGTCCTATCATCGCTAGTGAGGGCGCTGTTGTGGACATCTGCGCTCTTCTCCAGCTCAATCTCATCCTCGGCAAGTAATTCCTTTTCTTCTGAGAGACGAGAGATCATCTGCAGCAACTCGGATTCGGATATTTTCTTACTATTGACTCGAGAAATCTTATGTAGAAGCTTGGCGGCCATCGACAGCTTGTTTTGAGTTATCAGCCAGGAAGCGGATTCTGGGATCCATCTGGAATGGCAAGGTTTGATGTTTCTCTTAAAGTTTTTTTCAAACGTTCCATTCGAAACACAGAAAAAATTGGAAATTATCCTCTTAATATGGAGTTCTCAGCATATGGAATGAATTTCAGCAGAGAATAATGAAACAATACGAGCGTACATTAACGGTCTTGAAAACTTTTCGTCAAGTACGAAGTATTTTGGTTTAAAAATTTCGTTTGTTAAGACCCATGTAAGATAAATAACGCGTCTAAATCTTACGCTTCAAAATCAACACGATGATTTTTAAACTAGGAGGCTGAGCGTCCCTATAAAGTAATGGAACCACGTCCTGAAACTAGTGGTAGTTTAGTTATGCTAATTGAGGCACATATCGTGTCGATGGGGAGCGTTTTCTGCTGAAAAAAATATTGCGCGTTTAATAACGCCAGTCGCACAAGTAAATAGCGTATAGCGCTTGGCAGTAATTCTGATCTGTAGTGAAGTTGGCATGCAGCTTTGCAACTTTACCATACAAGGGATGGAACAGCCACCGTGCACCACCGTTGTAGCTTGCTTCAGACAACTATGTACAACCCGTAAACTTTCAGTAGAGTTCATATTTACAGGCAGACCGCATCTGTACGGTGGGGATCAAACCAGTCAGGCTCCTACGAGCAGACTATTGGTGACCATTGCACAATTGCGAACTATTCTCTGTGCGCAATCACGTGGTTCCATTACCTGCTATGAAGAAACAGCAAGGTCATCGGTAAGTTATTTCAACAAATTCTAACGCATTGTTTTTGTAAAACCGGGGTTCTTGTACGTATATATGAAACATGCTAATTATCGATTTATTTTACCGTTTTAAGTAATTTCCATCCGTCTAAATTTCACTCTTTTTTACAATTCCTTCCAGGATGAAGCTCGTCCACCTGTAAGTTTCTGAAAACTCTGAGTGTTCGTAAAGTGTCTTTAAAGCTATAAAATTTAACAAATGCAATTGATAAGATTATTTAATTTGACTTGTTCCATTTTAAACTATGATTAGCAAAATTTTTGGTTCCATTGTGTGCAATGGAAGGAATAAAATTAGTATATTTCATCGATTGAATTTGTAATTAAATTGTAAAGATAAATACAGACTTCATGAATACCACGCATGCTGTATGAAAACAACCATTAATGCAGCACTTTAAAGAGGCTCAAAGTTATGCGGCACGCATCCAAGTTTTCCTCTGTGTATCATGTTAAAAAGTTCTTACATTACTCAATCAGCTGTTAATGGAGGTTCGTTTCCTCCTCGTCTCATAATCGGTCAAGTTCTCCGTGATTACGTTGACTGAAATCACCATGATATCTTGTGTTCCGTTACAGTTGTTACTTATTGAAATGATATTGTGGAATAGTGTCCGGGATATGTTTCGGGTAATTCAATTTGGGTATCCTTTAACACGAGGATCGGGTTGTTAGGCTTACACGTACAGCTCAGCAAGGCAGGCGATTTTTTTTCGAAGTTAAATTTAGAGCTTAACAGGACTTGCAGCTCTATCTTCGGTAGGATGTGGAAGTGGACTTGACTTTCTTGTCTTTATCGTAAAACTGAACTTGAACACGGGTGGTACAACAATTTAGTCAGCGGAGGTTAAGTAACAAAGTAATTCACGGAGTCGGCGGTGAGGCTAACCAGGCCCTCCGCTTCGAGAACCGTTCGCTGCTGGGTCTGTATCTATCTGATCCAACTCGGATGCTATTTTGCATGGGGAAGAGACGTATCCGGCTATCACATGCCACAATTAATCAGATACTAAATTTTTTAATTATTTTAAAGTTAGGAATCAGTGGTTTGTCAATCTGAGATAGTTGATTCATCTTCTAGAAATTAGACACTTAAAACTAGGTATTTTAGCTCGAATGTCGTCTATCTGATTGTTCATCGAATCCCTTTCGATATAAGATAGAAGCTTGACTGTGCAATACAAAAAAAATATTACTTAAATATTAGGATCTGGTTAGATATAAAATGGGGGAAATGACCTAAACTGAATAACTAAAAATTACACTCTAAACGCTACTGTGAAGTATATCGAAACATTCGGTAGTATTAATTTCTCCACTTTAATATGTTTCTTCCCGAAAACTGTTTAGCTACCAAATAATAGAGAAACCGTCTATGGGAAATCAAAACGCAATAAACATCTCCTTAATAGACCATTTGACTATCTTACATCGTATTAAACCCATCTAGAAGAGAATATATGCACTTTTTGAACGCATCTGTGGTGGAAAGCTCAAATTTAAAACATTTTCTCACAATTATATCGTTCTGACTGCATCATAAAATTTTTGCAACCTGATTTTGCAATGAAGGGTCGCTGCAATATTAATTCAAGGTAGAAGTCTCACGTGTATATGAGGACAATGAGCAGCGAGGGAGCCGCTGTGATGACAACCAACACCTGCCAGTCCCAGACCCAGTAAGCCAGAACAGGAGCGATCAGCGTCGCTAGCGTGTAAATCATCATGATGGCGAAAAGAGGCACCGATCGCCGGTCTGTCTCACAGAACTCCATCACTGACCAGAGAACAGTTTGTGGAAAGAATTGACTTGCGAAATCACCATACTTGTTTTACACATACATTCACTTAACAATTCACTTAACAAATGCTCGACCAAAAAAGACATGGCTGTAGCACGTAGGTGTTTGAAGGTTTGTGATAGGCGAATAACCACCATACATTGGAGGGAACTCCTTTAAGAAGTAAAGGTGAGTGCTCGTGTGCACCTTTGATGCCGGAGTATCAGATTTTGAGACACTCATGCTCTACATCGAAAGCTCTCGGTTTTGTACCTAGGTTACGACAGTTTGAATTCGAGGACATACGTCCAAATCAGGAATAATACACACGCTCAACTAAACGTATTTTTGCACGTGAAGCTGAGTGACCTACTGAAATATACTCATGGCAACTAGTTAAATTTCTAACCCATGGATGAAGATTTCTAAAGGTGGAGCTATGTGTACGTTTACGATGGGTTGGAATACGTAGTAACTTACCGAGAACGTACGGCAGATGGCTGAGCGTGTGATGAACTGAGCCAACCAAAACTCTCAGGGACAGAAAGGCAACGAAGTTCCTCACGAAGGCTGATGCAATCCCGGCCCCACCGTAGACGAGAGCGCAGATTAAAATCGTTGGCCGACGACCGAACCTGCGACCATGCAGAAAGAGGGGGGACTGAAGGGGATCATTTTTCTGATGAAAAACAAAACTCTTTAGAAAGCTTGTTGCTCAATTATTATAGAAATGAAATGTAATCGAATTAGTGGTAAGCCAAGTTTAAGCTGAAAGTTTCAGGTAGAGATAATTGAGAACAAAGTTTCGGTTGTCACTTCTTGAGGACCCATTTTTATTTGAACATTAGTGCTTGAATATCGCCAACGAATAACAAAAAAAAAACATTCTACAAATGCGGCTTCAGTGTCACATTTGGACTCATTGCATCACTTGGTTTCTCCTCATCAATATTTAGTGAGGTTTTTAAGATTGCTCGACGGATGTAGGAGCTGTAAAATCAATGTTTTCTTTCAATGTAGTCATAGCCAAAGGGTAGCCATAACTGCAAAAATCTTCGCTTGCGATATCGCGAGTCCTTTTGAGATATAAAATGCAGAAGATCAATATGCCATCACTACTTTCTTCATAGGAAAGTTCAGTAATAATGACAATCATATTCTTTCACTTAATTCACAATCATACTTAAGTCCAAAAATGTCTATTTTGGCCGTAATGTGTGATTGGCTCGGCGGTAACTGCAGTGTCTTCAAGGGAATTCGATGTCCGTGCGGTTCGTTCACTGTCTCCTGCCTTTGTATCGAGATGTGTGAAATTTAAAACTAGAGTATAGATCAAGTCTATTAATCCCTTAACGAATTACCGAGAGAAGGCCGGCGGTGCCTTCACACGGTCTGTGTAACTGACAGTGACTTTGAATGCGACAACCACGGCCACGAGATGTCTCGGGATTTATGGGGTTGAAGGCAGTGTGGGTAGAAAACTTGCCTACTCTCACTCTATGTACTTGTTTTCGTATCCAATGTCCGTATTTTGTACATTGAGTGGGGTCCTTCCTCCAACTACACAACATTTATTTCATTTGCAAATTCAAATCTCCGGCTACATCTGTTTATTTTCATACTTTTAACTATTTTAACTATACTTGAAACGGTTTTTTCATACTTTTAACAGGACACTTTTAATTCATTCTCCAGATGTTGCAAGTCTTGCTACGGAAACATTCTGCCCGCTCTACAAGAGCACCCATTTTGGAGGATCGATAGCTTGACACAACTCCATTCGAATCATAAATTAGAAGTAACCATGCACCGCGGTCACTTGTCAGATAGGAAGCCCAGACCCCAGGCGCCGACGGTGTTGCCGACCCAGAAGGTGGTCAGAATGATGTACGGACGCCAAGCAGATCCGCACACCCAGTCCTCCTTGAAAATGGAATTTTGGATGCATTTGCAGCATGGCACATACATCTACTAGTTTGACGTGTTATAGCATATGTTGTACTCCATGTCTAATAATATAATTCAGCTATATCCCAATTTTTCAGAACTATGCCATTAGACATGTTACACAATGAACACAGAGCTCTTCGATGTAGTTTTGAGACTTCAACGAACACTGAGTAAAAACACCTATAGGGATGAAATCACCTTTTAATTATCTTAACCTATATAAATAAGGTAACGCTCTTAACCACGAAGTATTTTTTTAATCGGGAATAGCTGTAACCTGATGTATTGACTGAAAGTAACCGAGCGAAATTATTCAGATACCTCTACAAAATCAGTGAAAAATCTCACAATGGAATGCACTAATCCTTCTTTTTCTTTTTCGTCCTGCTTTATGAGGTCTCCAGATCCAGGGCGTCCATGATCTTCAGGTATTTATTTCTATTTTGTTGCACATCTCTTAACGATTTATCAGTATATACGTGAAAAAAGTGCGCAATAGTACCCTAAAGCGCTCAGTGCGCCAGCAAAGTTCTCACCTCGGAAGCGAGTGTCGGGAAGATGTTGGAGTAGTCGTACTGCCACGCGGTGCAGGGAGTAGGGTCATCCAGCCCTGTCTCACAGCTGCCGTCCCATCGGTGGTTGGACCCCTGCCGTGGCATGCGCACACATTACATGGTCTTGATAAAAAGTGTAACGGCAGTTTAATCGTTCATGAAGTGTCTATGCCGCAGCGAATAATTTACTTTTTATGTTTATGAGAAGTAGCATAAATGTATGGGTGCTTGCTACGATATTTAATTGTGCGATATTGATAAATACTTCATTACCAACCATATTATGGTAACACTTTTTTGGGACAACCTAGGTTTAAAAACAGCATGTTAATTGGCTGATATTAGATGGGAGTTACAATTTCTTGCTAGTGCTAGAGTTTGTATATTTTTTACATTTAGAGTACCGGGTATCATTAGTTGATGTTGTCTCCTCTGTACGTAAACAAAGTAAATATATTCCGCTCGGAAAAAAGGGAGCTCGCTTTTATGGTTCATATACAGTCAGTGTAGCGAATTATTGTTTGAAATTTCAATGTTGGGTTGTAACGCCACCTTGGTACGCACGCGGTAATTGTGCTTTAATTCCACAATGGAGACGAGTATCAAAAACTGACCTAGGTGTTGTTGAGTGTTAATTTGATTGAATAAGCAAACGAATATATGAGAACTATAGTTTGATGTGCGCGAGTAATGGCAAAGGATGGAATTTCCTGAGGGTATGTGCCGCTTTTCAGCGTTATATACAGGGAGAAGAACATTATTTTCTGTGCATTATCAACTATCCAGAACAACTTAAAAGATGAAGTCGAAATTGTTGTTCATCAGGACTACAAAAAATATACATCACGAGAGGGAGAAAATTCTCGCTTATTTCACAAAATATTTTCATATCAGTAAAATACATATGTATGTTTTTGATAAATATCCAGCGTAGGTCTAACTTTAAAATCAACACGGAAGCAAATCGCGAGCCTGATGTTAGAGCGGGATCTGTTGCCGTCCTGGCGAAGGGGCAAGACGAATCTTGGCAGAGTCGAAGGGGGGGTTCAGTACTGCTCCCCACTGCAGTCATCCTCACGGCGGCGTCCTCACTGACACAGCTTCCCTTGGTACGTGGTCATGCAGCACCAGCGGAGGAGTAAATTTTGCTCAGGGTTTGAACACGCGCGACAACCAGGGACTCGCTCGTTTGAAAGTTTCAAGTACGATTCCGTGTAGCGTTTTATAGAGCTGCATCAAATGTTTTATCGATGCGGGTCTTCCATGCTTCCTATGAACCAGTTATTGGCTTATTTCTTTACCTTTATGCTAATGACAAATTTTGTTCCCATTTTCAGAGAGTAAATTATGCTTTATATGAATCGTGTTTTGATATCTATTATAATAGGAGAACAGTGTCGGCTAGAAAGTAGATATTTTATTGCCTTACTCCGTTTTTGGATTGTACAGGATTTCTTTCCTATCGGTGATCATGCAATAAATGTTTGGCTCATTAAGTTGATAGTCTCAGGAAAGGAAAGGCACATCGTGCTGTGGTTTTCATTTTTCCGTCACACTTTTATACGCAAGGTGATAAAACTATTCGAAACCAATTTTTGAAAGGTGAGTTCCAGAAGTTTTTTGAAAATGTATCAACTTGAAAATTCTTGTTTCCTAATAATGCCACATATGGAAAAATAATTGTCCGCATGCAGAGTAAGAAATTACGCCCTTTTTTACACCGGACTCTGTGACTACAATTAACAAGGAAAAATGTCTCACCGCAGTGAATTCCTTATTGATATCTTGAGAAACTGTCGACCAGGTCTCCAGTCCGGAGTCGTTCGTGGAGATCGAGGTGTCCGCGGTGGAGCTGGCGCACCGGAACCGCGGCACTGACAGTATCAGCAGCTGACAGCAGTACACTAGCCCCACAACACCCGTCGTCAGCGGGATGAGAACAAAACAAAGAACTTTCTGGTACAGACCGAAGCCTCCCGTAGCAGAGAGAATGTCTTCGAACTTCATTTTCTTTATGAAATTTTCTCAGCTAACTCGTGTCTTTGGGGATAAAAAATTATTTTCTGATTTTCTGATATTAGTTACGCGGCATGCACATGAGAGATATTATCCCTAGATATAATGAAGAATTTTATGACCTCACGGAAGGAAATAGGCGAGCGACCGATGCAGTAAATTTGTACTTACTATCCACGAGCAATTCATGTCTGTCGGCAACAAGAAGTATGACGATCTGAGTTGCCAGTTATACGATATGAAAGTCTTATAGATTCTTGTTTTCGTTCCTTTTTTAGTAGATTTTGCATCAGAGAGGCGAACGTTTTACTATCGCCTGTGGGCCAGTCAGTTCAGTTCGCGAATGACGTTTTTCAGTTGAAATTAAGAAATGCGGGAGAAAGTAACGTTGCATCATGGCCTTCTCCCCCCCCCCACCCCCCCAATGCCCTT
>VOMN01130859.1:0-13236 GCA_014899125.1 Orchestia grillus | reverse complement strand
GGCACGATTATGCCGAAAGAAAATCGGTGCTTCACTAATTAATCCAGCGAAATATCCATCAAACAAGTGGGCACACTCAATAATATTACGCACTCCATGGAGACACAGGCACGCTGTGAAATCTGCCAAGGCTAGCGAACATGTACATGCCAACAAATTGTATATCTGGTACTCACTTGTTAGAAATAGTAACCCCTGTGTTACGTGATCATTACTACAACATTCCCATAGAATTCTAAAATACGATGGTAAGTAATGAAAAAGCTAATAATGATCACTAATTTCAAAACAATAATTAACACAGCTAAAACATCTCTACCGTCTGACACCAAGAGACGGGACGGGCGGGCAGACCAGGTGCGACCATTCTCTTCAGCTGCACCAGCCGTCTATCTGACGTCCCACGTTTTGCCTCTTCGATCTCCATGCAAGAATTATTGCCAAATCATATAAATATCACTATGAGTCCATCACTCTTATTTCGAAAAGAACTAACATTTTGACTGCAATAATTGGCTTGCAAAGAGAGCACCGGACTCGATCACACTTTTTCTGACGATTGTGGCACCTGAGGCTCTGATCCGATGGTGCGACACCTGTTTTGGACGATCATTTCTAGGTTTTTCATCTGGTAATTAATAAATCAAACTTCGTTACTGCATTTCGTCCTCAAGGTGAAGCATTGGCCCTCTACGGATACATCTTATTGGCAAAATAGAATGGACGCAAATGCAAAACTATACTCATCTAAATGCATAAAAGTACATTTACTTTAATCAATATTCTTCCCAATTTCCAGGTTTGTAAGAATTAAAGAATTTCGAATAGCAAGACTAGGTAAAATGCTTATTACGTACTTCCTTGCAAATGATTGGAGTGCAGCAAAGTTTGCGAAACCTCGAAATGATAAGTAAAACGCTGATGTCTAGCGCAATTCTCCTTGACTGGAAAGCAAATAAGAGCATTCAGCTCTCTCTTGCAACGGGCAAATCTCCATAAGAACTGCTTTACCATGGCTAAGATGAACAAGACTGTACGAAAATTGCCTTGCCACGACCATGGTAAACAAAACTGCATAAAAATCGCCTTGTCACGGCTAAGGTAAACAAAACTGCATAAAATCTGCCTCGCCATGGCTAAGATGAACAAAACTATATAAAAATTGCCTTGCCATGGCTAAGGTAAACAGAACTGCATAAGAACTGCCTCGCCATGGCTAAGATGAGCAGAACTGCCTCAACAGACCTGTAGAAACTGCAGCATGTGGGGATGCCCAGGCTCTTTTTGGTCAAGTTGTTGGGTTGAAATTTATTCTCTGTGAGCTTCTACCAGCTTCACCTTGAGTGAAAATGATATGAAAGTGAGTACACCGCCTCTGAATTTTCCAGCTCCCTACGAGGAATTCATAAGCTTTCAAAGTCATGAATAAAGCCTTTAGCTGCAGCTGGCAAGCTTAAGTATCGGTTCACGAAATTCTTTAATGCCATACTGGTAGTTATCGAATTTCTAATTAAATACTTTACACTGATTTCAAGTTTTGCGAAAACGCAATGAACTTCATAAAAATATACAGCGTGTTAGCGGAAAAGCGGTGCACAATTTTACACTTATTCAGAAAGAGGTATACTATCTACTTTCCCCTCTAGGAAACTTTAGGAAGAAATTGTTTTTTGAGGTATTAGATGTTTAATATTTGGATGAAGGAAATTCAAAAACAAAATTGCCTACAAATAATTTTCTTATGCATTTACAGAAATTGTTCAAATTTTCCTCCATTCCATCGATGCACTTGTGATATCTTTGATTTAGGATTGCTGGATATTTTGGAAAAGGCCTGACATCTCAGAAATATCGCCAGAAGCCGCTGCAAATCTTGCCACGAGATCTTCCACTGATTTCAGAGGTGTTGAATAGACAAAACTTTTCATGCGTCCTAAAAATTTTTGTTAATCGATGTGGAGTGGTGGAAACTTTCAACAATCTTTGAAAAGTGAATGCATACATAAATTATTTGTGAACCATTTCTTTTTCAAATTTCCTTCTTTCAAATATTAAACAACCAATAGCTCAAAAACCGATTTTTTTTCTCGCAAAGTTTCATAAAGGCAAAAGTGTTTAGTTTGCCACTTTCTAGTAGGTGTGAAATTTTGTAGCTATTTTTTCTTTACACCCTGTATGTGAAGGTATGCGTGCCATATATTCCTTTATTTAAAGTAACACCATTGAACAACTGAAAATATTACAAATCCATCTCAAATGACGGCCAAATTTTGACCACAAAATCGTTCAACATATAGAACCGCCGGATTCAAAGTCGTGTACATCTTCTAGAAGGGGGCTGAGTCTGGGTCAGTTAAATTTAGTTCGGGATGACATTTCCACGAGATAACCAACGAGTTTGAGCTAGCTTTGGTATTTTGTGAGTCTCTNCCTATTTCTCTTGCTACTCCGGGAAAAATAGAAGGTAATATTCTTTAAAAATGATTCGAGAAAGGGTGGCAACATTTTCAGAGCGTGACTTGCGCAAAGAACAAAAGAATGGCATACGCAACCCATAACAAAAACTGATAGAATGTCTTTCTTCAATAGGGTTTGAAAGCTACTCTTGTTGCCCATCATAGTAGAACCATTATCGCTTCCAAATCCGATAATGGTTGAAACAGGAATTTTTTTCTCATTCAAAGCCGTTTTAACAGCGTTGTATAAACCACTAGCACTTCCATCTTCNTTCAGAGTCGTTTTAACAGCGTTGTATAAACCACTAGCACTTCTATCTTCAACAACAATCGAGTCAAGCAAGCTATCACTTACATAATTTTTTTCAACATCAAAATATCTAACAACAGCTAATGCCTGTGAAACGGATATGTCTGTGTTCTCATCGATTATCAGACTGAACTTTACATTTCTACACTGATCAACAATTTCCCATTTTGCATAAGCAATTCCTTCCTGAATAAGATATGAAGCTTTTGTTGCNACTATCATGAAATGCTCTCCTGCACACCTCCACTAGATGATCTGCATACGCGAATGCGTTGCATACGCGTTGTGTTCAGCAATATAAGACGATATAAGTAATTCTGCCTTTGCAACCTCATCACTCTTCTTAGGTATCTGTTTCTTAATAAATGAATCAATTTTTTGTGGCTACTTTAGCTTCTTTCATGTTGTTGAGATGCTTCGCAGTCTTACAATGTGCCATCAACATGGATCTATTAGCATTTTNGGCACAAAAGCAACAGTAAGCTCAACGTAACGCACGACACAACTATAAGGGTGCCCGCACACCAAAAGCGTTAAAGCGAGAGTGCAGGCACGCAAGAGTGCATGAAAGACTGAGATACCCCACAGCAACAGCAGTTAGTCACAGCTAAAGTGAATAATTATTCACTTTGCTGTAAGTTTAGTGAATCCAGTGACCAGTGCGCGTCGGACGTTCGTCGAGGGTGGTTGTGTTCTGTGACGGCAACATGTTGGGGCAATTGTAGCAGTTTGCAGTAATAAGTATACTTCATTGTATGGAACGCGTTCATTAGTAATGAACGCGTTCAATACTCGATTCATCCGCGTGCCACTATAGACTCTAAACCAGTAAAACCACTACCGTCTGTCAGCTAGGAAAAATATACAGTCTGACGGTCAGTGCGTTGCTCCATTCGTTTTGTATTGACTGCATAATCAAATTGAAGGCATTGAGTATATTTGAATTATATTATTAGCTAAAATTAACTTGCTTAACGAAAAAACCCAGATTTTGCCATTTAAAAAAAATAATCCCAGAAACCCAGGTGACGGCAAAAAAAAACAGATCTGGGTGGAANGCAACAACGACATTACTTATACCGATTTGTTACGTAATATACCAAATTATTTATAATGCACCCTGAAATTATATTTCATCGGTAAAAAAAACAAGATTTTCGCACTTTTTTAATAACAATACCTAGAACCCAAGATGACGATGAAAAACTCAAGATCTTGAGTTAAGCATACGTACACAAATCACATACATAAAAGATACAGCAGCCAGTTAATTTTCATCCGGTGCCCTGGGAAATTATGACGTCATCAAAAATGGCTAATGAATGGATGTAAAAATTACATAATTGATCTTTTTCCCTCCTTTGTACGTTATGATTGGTTAACAAATCATTTCAAAAATCCTCAGCAGGGTTGCCACTCCTTGAGTGTCAAGTCAAACCACAGATCCCCATTCACCAAATCGCGATAGTATGACAACTTCATTGAGACCGCATGTCTAATTCGAACATGAATCATTGAGCAAAAAATTAATTAATGATTTTCAAATTATCGTTGCTACTAGCACACTCAATTTTGCATTTAGGATTCTCCAATTCGGATAAATCAGAGAGCAACGTCAAAAACTCGATTTGAGAATTTTACCTGTTTGTACTGTTCCGGTCTCCTTAAAAATACCCATGGTATCACTAATACTACTCCTTAAAAATACCAATAGAAATTCTCTTTCAATGATCTTATTAGAACACTCGTATAGAAAATTCCACTGATACGTGAAATGTTAACAGAATATTGAAAATTTATTTCTAGTCCTGCCATAATCGCGTTTTACTAGTAATTTAATCTCACAATTTGGAGATTATAAATGATGAATAGGTGTCCAAGTTGTGATGGCTGCGGTGCAATGTATATCCGTGTTTAATTCCGATAAATTATATATTTCGACTTGAATAATATCTAGAGTATTGAGAAAGTTTTTGTGTATCTCACCTCAAGAAATTTACATTGATGACAAACATACTTCACGATTAAAATAAAAAGACTGCCAATTTCCCTACAAAAAATTGGGTACCATTTCAACAAAGTAAACTCTCGAGACATGCGCACAGTCTGTACTCAGTAACGCTTTGTGTTCGCCCTCCAAAGATCTCTGTGTGGATCGTGCAAGTAACATGAAAATTTCATTGCCCCTCGTTGAGCGAAGATAATGGGCAATTTTAATTTTGGTATTCAAACTTCAGGAATGAAACTGCTCCTAATATAGTTCATATTATCTCAGATGCAGATATTTCCTTCAGAATTCTTGTTTGGAGTCACTGCAATGGCAATAAGTCGGTTTGGGGAGAGCGGGCAAATAAATAAGTTACCCTTAGAGCAAAAATGAAGCCCAGTGGTTGGATGAAATTTTCTCATGGAGGAATTATTATCAAAAGTCTCGTAGATAATCAAATACATGTTCCGTCTACGGTGAAAACAAACAAAAACTTCAATGATTATTCTGTAAAATTTTAGTTACTTGTTTATTTAAAAGTACGTTCGTTTATATAAAACCCAAAGCATCAATCACCAAATATATTCTAGAAATATGAAACATAGAATTAACAAATTTTGGAGCCTGCGCAAGGCTACATTATAGCAATGGAATGCGCAAAATTTCGTTGGTGGAACGCATGACGGCGGTTTTGATGCGTGTGACCTCCTTTAACCCGTTCCAAGCGGCGCAACTATACACAGACATTCCCAAGAACGGGCTGATTCAGCGGGGCGTCTATGTATGCTACTCTGTTTTTGTGTTACAGTTTAGTGTCAGCTTCCATCTATAGACTGTGTTAAAAATAAAGACGTGTGGCATCGTTTACGCAATTTTATCACTCCGAAATAATTATGACCAGCGTCATAAAAAACGTTGTAGGAGATGGAGAGCTGAAGCGTTTCTAAAGGAGCAGCTGACATGCTGTTTTTTGTTTCGCTGCCTTCATTTTCTATGCTTATATTGTTGAATATCTTATGATTTTTCATTCATTTATACTTTAGATATTCATCAATATGTTACCACCCTTTTTATAGGTATCACCCATTGTTTTATTATGTCGCGTAAGCGAAAACTAAACTTAGATGATGAGGCTGATATCAATAGATTACATTTCTTCCACGAAGTTGATCTTGATGACGAATTCTTAGGTGATTTAGAGTCTATAGCTTCTCATTCGTCTGATTCTAGCAGTTCAATTGTAGACATGGATGCTGGAAATATCGATCTGCCTGTAGACGAGCCTAATGAACATGATAAAAATTCAACAGTAAACGATTATGTGTGAAGTACCTTGCGTGAATAGAGACGCCCTAGACTTTTTGGGAGATCCTGGTGTCAAAGTCAACATTGATAATAGAACTGGTCCATATGAGATATTTGACACTTTTATTGGCAGTGAAGTTATCGAGTTAGAAGTGACGAAAACTAACAGATTTGCTGCAAAATGTGTCCGTGAAAATAGACAGGCAGGTAAAGTGAAACGCAACAACCGTGATCTACTATTATTAATTATGGAGAGACACATCAGCAAGTGAACTGCGCGCTGCCCTTTCTCTAGTTATTTTGCAAGGCGTTGTAAAGAAAACGAATCTAGACGACAGTCACTCTACAGAATAAAATAATTGCTTATATAAATGTTCATATATCTGCACAAGGTGTAACTTTTCTGTTTTGTTATTCTCTATAATGTATGATATGTAATAAAGGATTATGACGATATTGATCGGTTTTCCTAACATATGTGCCCTCCTTACGCAGCACGGAAGACTCCAGGGCTGGTACTGCGTGTGCCCTCCTTACGCAGCATGGAAGACTCCAGTGATGGTACTGCGTGTGCCCTCCTTACGCAGCATGGAAGACTCCAGTGTTGGTACTGCGTGTGCCCTCCTTACGCAGCACGGAAGACTCCAGTGTTGGTACTGCGTGTGCCCTCCTTACGCAGCACGGAAGACTTCAGCGATGGTACTGCGTGTGCCCTCTTTACGCAGCATGGAAGACTCCAGTGCTGGTACTGCGTGTGCCCTCCTTACGCAGCATGGAAGACTCCAGTGCTGGTTTCGATAGAAGGCTAGACATTTGTGTACCTCATTTCCGGCGTATATTGCTCACTAACTGTGATGTATGCGTAGTGACAGGTGAGACAGCGGCCTTGTTTCTCACGACAACAGTACCAATAATTCAATTTATTCACAAAACATTATAGGTAAGTACTTAAAAAATCGATAATTTGTACGAAATACTAGGTGGAAATTTATTGAAGTATATTAGTCGGAAAACGAGTATTTTAGATTTAGTAAAGGAAATATAACACCCGGAAAAAAACTGTTTCAAGAATTCTATTTTGAAATTTAATTTTATCATAGTAACTTCAGTGTATTTTAAGCCCCCTTGATAGTACTTGATTGATATATGCACTCTTATAATTCTCTGCCTATTTCCTAAAAAAAAAACATGTTTATAGGAATTAGTTCATAATTTAAACTTAAAACAGGAGCCATTTCGTTCACTTTTATTGCACGTGTTCAGGTTAGGTCGCAATGGTTCCCAAAAAGCTACCAATATTAATGGAGCGCGGGGAGTGAGCTGCATACGCGATACGAAAGTACCATAATGATTTCAGAAGTTTGAAATCGGGATAAGGATTTTGATGATAAAGGTAATACGGCTATGCACTCTCGTTAATGAACCATTCACAGCAATTGAGAAACGAAAGCTTGTTTTTTTTTTTGCATTCAAAGTGAGTCTAGGCGCAAACCATTGATAACAGGCACTCCCAGATCTTCAGCCTACCTCCCACCGATAACTCGGTTTCCCAAATGTTCCGTTTTAACCTCGGAGGTAACGCTGTAGGGAGGTTAGGCGGTGGAGGGAGGTTTTCATGAGGTTCCCCACTACCCCCTCTGGAACCTGCGTTACACTGTCGAGTGAGCGAACCAGCTGACTGGGGCCGGGCAGCTGCTGTTTAGGTCAGACTGCATGGCAGTCAGCTCTCAGGTCCCACCCCTGGCCGAGCTGTGCAAGATCCGGAGCTTCGGGGGGCCAGCTCCCAATGGTGGGAAAGTGCTACTCACGTAAAGTTTCCAGGCCCTACTTGAGGAGGTGGGCAAACTTCGAGACGATCTCGTCGAGCTTTCAGCAGTTTTATCTACGGTGAGTATAATTTTATCACAAGTCTGTAAGTTTGTCACTAATGAGTCTTTCCGCGTTTCTCGCTCACACTTGTCACTCTCCAAGAGTTCGTTGACCTGCAGCGGTGGCTGGCGCTCTGAACACTTCAGATCTGATCCACTGGGCGTGCTAAAGAAAAAGAAAAAAGGGTGGCTAATCCAATACCGAACGGCGCACCACATCGTGGAAGCTCACTATGTATGTCTCGGATATACATCCCTTGGCTTCTCTATAAGTGATGTTCTCCTCGGTTTGGGTAGCCAATACCTCTTCCCCTCGTTTATGAATCGAGCATCGAGCTCGCAGGGTGAGGCATTTGACAATTAGGACACTTGCTGGGCCGGTGGCACGGCAGTGCATGCTTTTCTTGTGAACAGTTCGAGAATGTCCACATGGGGGACACTTGCCCTAAGCCCTTGAAGCACTGCCAAGGTTTTGGGACGTATTGGCGCACCAGACAGCGGGTCTAGCCAATACAAATCAATGGTGTCAATAGGCGACGGTCAAATGTTAATATAGAGACAGATGAAGGCAACGACGTGCCATCCACTCTCTTCTTTGTTTGGCATAGTGCTTTCACTCGATACTGCTCCATTTCTTCCAGATTTTGATGGTCAAATATTAGGTCATTTATCAAAATGGTTGTGCCAGGAGACTCATTCAGTCGCTCGTGGTGTTCAACTGTACTTCCTTACCCGCCAAAATTGTAATTTTCATTACACTTTCACTACGAGCAAAAGTTTTGTCAAGCATGATACTCATCGCTCCCACAGTAGATATATTTGCAAACAACGAAATACTACCGAGGCTACACATGGTATAATTTTCATTTTGCATCTCTTTCACCGTGTAAGCAAATGTAAACGAATCCCGTAAGCTATATTCATTACCAGTATACTGTTTCAAGCGAGAGTAGTAGTAATGGTGGTGGTGATAGTAGCGTATCAGTAACTCAGACTATCTCGCACCGAAAGAGTAGGGACCATTTAGTATGGACGGAGGAAAACGAGGAATCTATTCACAAGGTGTGCTCCCACACAAGATCCCTGCGCATAGAAACGGCAAGTTAAGAAGGAAGAGGAAGAAAAGACAAATAAGAAATGGCGAAGAAGGAATGAAAACGGAAAGAAGCAAGTGGGCACGAAAGATAGAAGTCCCGAAGGCTTATCTTAAGCTGAGGTAGCCCAGCAGTGCTCCCCTGGGGGCGCTAGTCACCATAGCATTGGATATAGACAAACCTAACTAACCTAACGCTATTGCCTATCCTATGCCTGCTGAGGGTTTTCAAACGAGAGACAAAGCCTTACGTAATTGCCCGAACCCACAGCCCTTGACATTGGACAGAGAGGTACACCAAGCTTCATAGCAGTCCACGATCCCGAGGCCTTAAGTAAATTACGCGTCTAGACTAATTCTTCATTTTGTTTCGAGTGCACAAATCTGTTGATCTTGGCTTCATATTTGAAAATAATTTTAGCTAGATCGTCTTTGGAAGACTAAATTTAGTAGCGTCAAGAATTATATTCATTTGTTCTACGTGCGAGTTTTAGCCTAATAAAACTACGCCTCGTTCCCTATCGGGTCACTTACTAGAAGATTAGGGACACATGACAGACTTTTGCAAGTTTAAGACAGACTTATTAAATTCCAGTATTCTCGAGATGAATCTATATTGAGATGAATAATCCAAGTCACGAATGTCGTCTGAATGACAGTTGCGGAGTCTATTTTAGCATTAAATATTTTCTGAATTTTCAATGAATAAAAGAGTTTCTCAAATGCTAAAAATATCTGGAATAATTCAGAAGTATTGACCCCGTTGAGTGCTTTCAATGTCCACCAGTAGTGATCAGTTCCATTCACATTTCTGTTACCTTCCTCGGTTTGGTGCCCAGTGTGCTCATCATTTCCATGTTGACGACGATCGAATTTATCCGTAACAAAGATGATTGGTCCTTCGCGGTAGGGATAAAACTGGTTTCGGGGAGGACTCTGGCTTTCTAACGCATTATTCATTTCACCTACATAATCTGGCGTGACCTGCCTAGGCGACCTCGTCGTCGAGGGTTTCCCTCTGATTTCTTGCCTTTCTTAGAATGAAATCTAAAGTTTCTAGGTTGTAGGTTGATGGGTTATTGTGTCAAACTTTGCGGGCAAGCTTCCAAAACACCACTCGCAGCGCCGTAATCATATGAGGGTCTCAAGGTCAGTTCTTCGGTAGTAGCATCCGGAGAAACAGCCAGAAATGATAGCCGAGTCGTTGCGTAGAAGTGGTTGTAGGTGGTTGTAGGTGGCGCAGATGAAGGATCAATATCTCAATCGCATTTCAAAAATTCAGTTTCGTTCGAAAAAAGTGCTACATCCTGTTGGAACGACTGTTGGATCCCGACTGTTGGATTCACGAACTTCCGACGGGACCATTTTAACGCCCGAATATGCGTAGCTTCGGGAAGCCTTAGGTTTAGCAGATTGTTACGCTTGACTAGAAGCAAGATTAGGGCGCTATTCCGTCCGCCACATTTAATCAGTCCCCTACCCGCCCAGCAGTCCCCTTAGCTGTTCCTAGCCGCAATTGACTCGTGAAACAAGAGATGCGAGACTCTCCCAGTGGAGTTCATCGTGAGTCGAAGCCGAACACTGTCTATTAACCTGTTAAAGGTCACCGCCCAGGTGGCCGGTGTTAAATTTATACGATATGTGTAATCGACGGCGACCGTGTGAATACAGCATCCATGCGGACATCATACGATGTCAATAACCGTTAACAAGTTAAGCATGCCGACTCAGGTATTGTAAGGACCATGGTTGTTACCTTCGTTAGGCTGGCGTCTCGTCCCAGGCCTGTCTGGTAAGCTTGAATCTGAGTCGGCAGCGCCCCTGACATCAAGGAGCACAAACCTCTTCCCCATCAGGGCTAGGTGTACACGGGAGGATGTTCAAAATGATGGGTTAACTCACCAGAAAATTATTTAAAAGCATATATAAATGAGTAGGTTAAAGCTTGACTAGAATACAACGAAAAACAGATTGAATCAAATTTCATAGCAAAATTCTTGAAGCACCTATTAATTTCTAAACAACCTAATATGTACATATTGATACAGTTTTTGCTCTCATCATTACGTAGTTCTACAAATACTTCCAGCGAGCTTAAAAAAACTAATACACAGTCAACACACTTCAATCGGGACTCGTACTCATTTTAGGCCTAAGTACTCAGCCATACGATGCCCCCAACTGAACAAATAAGAAATTAAATTAAGGACGGAAAGTTGACTTTTAACATTTTATAAAACAAAACTTTACAGAGCGTAGTCTACAACACCATTAAAATTCGTAGCAGTCGCGACTCAGCAGGAGGAATATGCTTAGATGAGATACAAGAAATTGTACATCTACAAATGTCAGTTACGTTTTAATTTTACGATTTCGAATAATTTCATAGGAAAAGGAATTTTTCCAGTCAAATGAATAATCCTATTTCCTACATGCATAACACCACCACTCACAATGAGGCACTTGTTGTTGTTTCAACGCACATTTCCTGGAAGAAACGCAGCCTCTCAAATCAAACTTCCTTGTTTTCTCGATTTGTGTCGCTTGACATGATGGCTATGAGCAGAAGAATAGTTACAGAACTCGCACTTGACTAATTTCCCCTCACCGTGCTTACTGGCTTTGTGTGCATTAAGTTTAGTACTACAAGCATAAGAACAGTCGCAAAACTCACACTTGAATAATTTTTCCGTGCCATGCCTACTGGCTTCGTGAAATTTAAGGCTAGAACTATAAGCAGCAGAATAGTCACAGAACTCGCACTTTAAAAGTTTCCTCTTCCTGTGCTTACTTGCTCGATGCCTTTCAGGTTCCCAATATCTGCAGAAAAATAATGACAGAACTCGCTCTGTAAAAGTTTTCCCTTTCCATGCTTACTGGCTTGATGTGCTTTAAGGGTAGATCTAATGAAAGAAGAATAGTCACAGAACTCGCACTTTAAAAGTTTCGCTTTTCTGTGCATACTAGTTTGGTGTTCTTCAAAATAGTGTTTTTGAGGCGAAGAAAAGTTACAGAACTCACACCTGAACAGTCTTCCAACATCGTGTTTCACAGCTTCAAATCTCGGCATGAAAAATTTTCCTTGAGAACACCAGCCATCACAGGACTGACATTTGCCTTTGGGGCAAACAGGAGATCTGACCTTGACTTTGCTGCTTCTACTTGACACACCCAATAGTAGCTCGTTAAAGCTTCCTTGGGATGCTCCAACTGATGTCTGATGAACAGTACTTCTGCTGTACGCACCAGAAACGCCTTTTTTCAGGAAGTCCTCTGCTTCTACGTGTCTTGAACGATCCTCAGCACAGGCTCCGTTTACTTCCCTCTTGGGAGTGAGGCAAAACGCGATTCCGTTCGTTCTGGCCTGTGTGGGAAATTCTTGTGATCAATTCATTTATTACGACTTACAGACTAAAACATTACTTTGCCTTTGCTCGTGTGTTCGCGTGCTATCTTACTTGACATGGAAAACTCAGTAATAACATCGGGACTCGTACGGTCAAATACTTTATGACAAAACGCCAGCAGGTCTACCAACAGCAGCGGACGGGATTAGTGCGTTGGCCTTGTGCTATAATATTTCGAAACTTTAGCGAGATCAGCAGTATTTAATTACATTCAATCTTGGATCACTAACAATTCCTACTTACTCATTTTGGAATATACAGTATTCGGAAATTAAATTTTGTGTTACTTTTCAAGTTACTAAAATGAAATTTGCAATTATTTTGAAGGAAAAGGTAACTTTATACCGTTTATACCGTAAACACATGGGAAATATTTTCTTTATTTAGAAAGATTTTCTTTTCCTTTCTTGCCATGTCATTTAATCTACAATCCTTGATTACTGGACAGCTCGTATAGTCTGCCCTGAGAGAAAGAAATTGATTTAATTTTGAGAACAATTTTACGCCTCAGTTAAAACAGAATTCTACTAGAACGCATTTAAAATAAAGTTATATGAAAAATTCCGTCTTTCTCTGTACACCAGTAACTCTTCTATAACTTGTGTCGTCTATTTTTAGGTGGCTCTGCTACGTTGCATGTACTCATGCGCATTTAGATATAAAAAGTTACTGCAGCGATATGGGCGCGGGTCAGTGTTACATTGAGCATGAGCTCTAATTTCAAGTCATGTTTACAAACGTTTACAAATGTTATGTACAATACATTTACCCTGCAAGTCTGGGCAGTCGAGCCGTCGCACTGAGTATCGT
>VOMN01130858.1:0-29094 GCA_014899125.1 Orchestia grillus | reverse complement strand
TTGAAACATGTGACTTAATATCTGTAGAAAATAAAACAGTAATGTCGTGAAGTAGAGTTATGGTATATTAACATAGCAATAGTTTGTCACCTCTTGGTAGTATTACTAGTCGTTGCTACCGTATAGTACAGATAGCATTACTGTAGATGACAAAAATAATTGAAACATAAATGGTCGCGCCTGTGAACGTAAGTTCAGACATCGGTAAATATAAACGCAATGATGCACCGATAATTCAAATAGGAGTGTATCATAAGAAGAATATTACGGTTCATCTTTCATTAGTCCCTACTACTCCTTACTTGTATCACGTTTTAAGTTATAAGCTTTCAGCTGTACGAGAAATTTCGCATGAACAAAAGTCAAAGTTATTTGAATGAATTCTTCATTGGTTTGTTCATGCCGTGTCGAATTACCTTGGGTTTCTGTTGAAGCACACTAGCTCAATCCGGGTTTCAACGGAAGTGTGAAACTTGGCCTTATTTCTAATTACTGGGCAAGCAAAGATACGCCCTCTTATTGGACAGCGTGGGTGTGGTGACGTAGTGATGAGACAGGATTGGCTGTTGCTATGTTGTGACGTCACTCCTCATTGATTGGAGCCTCCAAAGCAGTGACGTCACGTGACGTCACTAAAAGGCTATCCGTTGCTATGACGACGCACGCATCATTTCGAGGACGTCTTTAATGGAGACCCTGACATTGGAAAAACTTTTATCACAAACGTGAAAAAGCTGTTGTTGTACTTATGACTGTAGACTAAAACTAGCATGTTGAATTCTACACAATGAAATCATGTAGGATGTGAATGCTTTAGGTCTCTTCTGTCTCATTAAAATTGTTAATCATACGGGTTGAGAATTTAGGCACTTTCTGTGGCTGAAACTTGAGAACTGTTGGTTAAAAACTCAGAGATCAGGAGTATTTTCATTGAAGGTATTCTTAGGCTAAACTGTCACTTTAAAGACTACCCTTAAAATATTATCATTGAGAACTTTTTCTGCCACCTTTCCTGATATTAAGCTGTATGTTAGAGAAGTGGAATTAGTTCGAACAATATATCAGGATGGTACTATTCAACCGATCGCTCACAAATGCTCCAATAGGACTGGGTAGTCAAACTCCTTACCAAATGTTACAGTTCACTGTTAGAATTGGTGACAAACTCCGTTTAAAGTATTGAGAAGAATACTTGATTCATATCGCGGGATCATTCGTGACGTACTGATTTGTATCAATCAATGTTCAGTTATTTTTTAGAGCTGTTAGACAAAACCTATATTGACAATTTGCGTGCCTGCTCATGATGCTCTGAAGATGTTAAGTTAATAATGAACTATCATTTGCTTCAGTGGTTGATTATGTTTCCAGAGGATGAATTTGAATTTTTAATTTAGATCATTCGGGAGTTCCCTTTGCGCGTTACCTTCACTGTTGAGTGTCTGAGAACTATTTAGTTGCGTTGTAAACTTTGATGGCAAAAGTGACCTGTTGAGTGACTTGAAAATTAACAGCAGCTACAGCTATGCTGCTTCGTTGCATCCAAGCAAAGACGAGCAAACGTGAGTGTAGCTAGTGGAGTGCCAGTGGCGTGGCTGTGCGGCACTGAGGTCACAATATCGACCAGCTGCCGCTAAAACTGGCCTGGGGATGGTGCTTGCGTCACTACACGTGGCTGGGCTCAGGAAGGTGTGCGGCGGGGCATGGAACCGAGCAGCGATCGCGTGGGTGACCACTGGGTCTATATTCCTGTTTGATTTCTTGTGTTCTTTTGTAGAAACTGCTGACGTACTTGTGCAACGAGTTGATCTCGTGGAATATATTGAATCTAAATAGTGTAGATGGCGAGCAAGGAAAGAAAAAAAATTAAATTTTTAGCTCTGGAAACTGCTAGACAGTGCCAGCTTAGATACGTTGAAAGGTACGTGTATTTGCCCTGTAGGGCTTGTAGAACATCGCACCAGTGTCACGGAGGTCAAGGGCTAATAGTGCAGCTCCAGGAATGTGCTAAATATAGTCCCGCCAGTGATGACGTGCAGGGCTGCGAGCGGTCACTGCGCGTCATCACGTCTGGTCGGGGCCGTGCCCTGCACAATTGGAATGAAATTTCGAAGGCAAAACTCCACAGTTGGTAGGCATTTTGTTCAAAGTTCTGAAATCTGTTCAGTTTGAAGTTTTTGATGGAAATTGGAGGGTGTTAAATGAATTTTACTTCTGTGTTGACAGGTTATGGTAGATATAGTATATTTTATCTAGTTGGGAGTTTGTTTCACAAATCTTTTAAGTGAATCACATTTTTACCGTTTACATATTTTTATTTTCGTTTCTGCGCGATATTGAAGAGAAAGAAATGACTTATTATTTATTAAATGCCCAGAGGTAGGTACGTCAACTATAATTCACTAGTTTTTTCATGGAATTCTTTGTAATTGGTATTAAGAATTGAGTTCATTTTTTCACAGTCAAGTTCTCGTTAATTGAATGCCCTGGGTAGAATCTGCTTCGGTTGTTTACGGTATCTCGTTCCTTTCTTCTCTATGGAGCCATTACCTGTGAACTAGCACTGAATGACCACTCCTGCGTCACTTCCGTCCTTATGGTCATCCGGGGCTTTTTCCGTCGTAAACATGCCTGGGTTACCACAGTTAACCGTTAGACGCGCATAAAAAACGAGAAGATCAGGAAAACACCCGACAAAATCCTGTGTTGTCAGTGAATAAAAAATTTGACCTTTTGCTATTCGTCAAAACAGAAAACCGAGAAAAACTGCCAATTGTCGTGCTTTTACTATACCACTTGTGTCGCTGAGCTACTTCTTGTCATCATTCATTCGAAAACCGGGACTCTGCGAAAGTAATTAATTGAAACTAAAATTTTGCTTCGTCAGTATATATTATCTAAAATTCCCTCAGAGCTTTATGTATTTTATCTAGACTTAAACACTATTTTCTGATAGAAATATTCATCATTGACGCTACTCTACTAACTAATTGTTCACCATTGCTCGAGTTTCCATTGGCTACTCGTTAGAATGGTTCGCACATGTTCTGTGGTTTGTCTAAAGAAAACTTAGTTTGCCTGTTCTTATATGTTCAGATCTTCGAAGTTAGAATTATACATTTGTTCATTTGTTCAAAATGTCATGAGCTCGTATAATTTTCTTTGCTGGTATTTTCTGTGCGTATTGTACTCATTATTTTTATTCAGATTTGTGTTGAAGATTTTCGGTCACACTCCATTTTTGTTTGCAGGGTCCCTGCCTCCGTCGCCGGCCGACTCGGGAGTATCTGACGTGGACTCGTCGTCTGGACAGAATCTGAATGATGGTGAGATGCTTTGAAAATCTAATATTTCTTTTTGTCTCAGATCTTAAGAAGCAATTGTTATATTTGTGTACTCTTTCAGTACACTTTTACAATGTTAGTTAGGGGAGTGAAGTTCATAAGTGTTTTATTTGTTTCCAACTTTGGCTGCAAATTAGATTACGATACGATGATATGATTATGGCAGCATCGTAACGCGAAGGCCTTTGTGGTTTCTTCCATTATATTATTTCATTTTGCTTCTAGGCGAAAACTAAATTTCAGTTGTAAAATCAAGTTTAGCTTCATTGAACAATGTTAGACAGCTTTTATCGTCAGGTAAACTCAGCATTGCAACTTTTATTAATAATATTTTCGTATTGCAGTGTGCAGCAGCAATACTCCCGACTCTCCTCCTTCTCACACGTATGGCCTACACGCTCCCTCGTCTCGGATGCATCTTCCTCATCCTCAGATGCACCACCATCACCACCATCATCACCAGCAGCAACAACAGCAGCAGCACCAGCAGATGCAGCAACAGCAGCACCACATGCTACAACAACAACAACCGTCCTCCCATCACCTGGTCGGATACCACAGAGGTGCGAGTCGATCGAACTTATCAACAATATCCTAAAAATATTAGTTTTTGGTACTGTGTAGGAAGCAGTAAGGTTTTATCAATCATGTTCTGTATACTAGCATCGGATGAATGTGAAATTTGAAATCTAGAAGTAAGCACTTTGAGCTCCTAAAGACGTGCGATTAATATTGGCCAAATACTATTTTACTGTCGTCTTCCTAGCTCCGTTGTAGCCGCCATGCTAAACAAGGTTGTGTACAGCTAAGAAATCCCACACGTTCTGAAATTTTTGTAATCCATTTCTCTTAGAAGTCGAAATAGACATGCCTAAAACATATTACTTGAAAATGAAACAAGTCTAAAAGTTAATTTTCTGAAAAAACGAAACATAAATATAAAGGCAATTAGTACAATTCCTACCTGTACGTTTGATGCATATTGATATTCCTGCATTTGAGTTTTTATTTCCTTTGCACACGATTTGAATGGTTCTAAAAGTACTCCAAATTTTGTATTTTGTTCAGAACAGTTTTACTTGGATGATTTAATTCCTTTCTGCCCCAATAAAACCCACAGTATTTCTTGTTACGTAATTCCCTTAATTAAACTTGTCTCAAGCACTTTTTCTTATACTATAAATCCGTTCCACCTTTAATACTTGATTTTGTCAATACCTTTATGACGAATTCCATTTACGTGTCGGTTTACCCTACTGTCTGTGCTTCGTGCACCGCTTTTCTTAGCAATGAAATTATTGACTCTTTCAGTGAACAATTAGCAAACTAAGTAGGAACCATAACTCTGTGCTCTATTCTCTTCACAAAATCTTGTCTCGATAGAGAACCAACCTGGGTATACGGGATGCGTATCGAACAAAAACTAGTGCTTATGCGCAATGTAAAAATTGCGTCCCTGTTCTGGAGTCTAGCTGGCCACTTGGCCCGCTGTGATATGTAGCGTGGTATAGCTTTACAGTCGTGTTTCTCCACTTGCAGTATTTTAGTGCATCATTCAGTGTCTGCCGCTTACCAGGTGTTACTTCCTGAAGGAATTTCATTAGGCTTTGAGGAGCTAAAAAATGTCTGGAATGATTTTTCTACGACATGGCATATGTATTCATAGTTATATTGCCATATTTGTCTCATATGTTTAGGTATCATCGTCCTGAAACCTCAGATTTTGCTGATGCGTATATAACGGATGCATTAATGCTATTTAAATTTATCAAACATCGAAATTGTTACTCTTTTTGTCTGGAATTAGCATTTACCAAAGAAGTACTAATCGTTTTTCATCACTCAGTCCATTCACATCTGCTGTATGAATGAGTCCAATCATTTAGATATTCAAGGATCACCTCAAATAGACATATATATTTTTTTCATGAACTAAATTACGTCAGCATTAGCCCTGGAATTTATTTTGTATTTGAATGTATTTATGTTTAGTTCAATTTGTAGTGTTCTTACATTTTGCTGTTCATAAGAGTACAACTTTCGGAATCTAGTATCTCATGAATGTTTCGTTGCTACAGATTCCCCTAACAGCAGCGGCAACAATGGTCTGTCCAGCTACTCTGGCATGCCTCTGTCAGCCACTGGATTCCTAGACCCTAATTCTGGGTCTGTGAGCAATAGCTATTCGTCTGGCATGTCGTCTACTGCTCACATGTCGTCTCCGTCTCCCCACCCCTCGATGCAATCCTCACACAACCTTTCGTCTCCCCATACTCTGCCCCCGTCTCCACACTACGGTCAAATGGCACCGAACAACGACTTGTCATCTCTCCTCATGGGCCAAACTCCCTCTCACCTAGTGCATCACCTCGGTATGCCACCACACTCTCTTTCCAGTGGAGCTCCTTCGAGTCCTTCTTCTGCTGACGACTTTTTCATGGTGGAAATGCACCTTCCTAATAGGATGAAGAAAAAAGGAAGGAAACCTAAACCCCTCGAGGGGGGAGCCAATCCTCAGCAGTGCAGCAAAAGGAAAAGTCGTGAAGGTAAGCGCTGAGGATGATATTTCTAGCACACGGATCGTGAACGAGTAACGTCTTGCTACTCATTCGTTAATAAAAAAAATATGTTATTAAGTAAGCATTTCTTCCGGAACAATGCTTAGTTTGATATTATAGTATAAAAATTACATAAATAATTAATATTTTGTATTAAAATTTTAGTTTCAGAATGTATGTTCTTTGTCTCTCAGGTTCCACCACTTTCTTATGGGAGTTTCTGCTGAAACTACTACAAGACAGTGAATGTTGTCCGAAATACATCAAGTGGACCAACCGAGAGAAAGGAATCTTCAAATTGGTCGACTCGAAAGCTGTATCTAAACTGTGGGGTCAACACAAGAACAAGCCTGACATGAACTACGAGACTATGGGTCGAGCCCTCAGGTAAGAAGTTATTAAGAAAAAGTATTTGTTTTTTTTTTGGTTCTAAAGCCGTTGAATTGGTGCAGTTCGTAAATTAATATTTATATGTCTCTCGTTGATGTAAAATTGTAAATTAATGATTGTGTACGGAAAAGCTTCAAGTATCTGAGAGTCATTTGTTCATTTACAAGGTTATAAGTTGTCTCCGTGTTCTCTCCGGACACCGTTTTACTGATCTAAACAAGTTTCTAACGTTACCTCGCTGAACTATAAATCGTGAAGTGCGATGATATTTTGTCTTGAAGATAAGCTCTGCATTTTACGAATGCTCTCATGCTTTTGTAGCCGTTATTCTTTGCAATTACTCAATTGTGAGATGTGTAACGCATAGCAATCTTGTCCTGAAACGAGGTCAAGTGTTTCAGGACAATCATGTGTTTTTCACGGTCATGTTGTCTGTTGAATCTCTTCTCTTAGGTCGTTTAAAAATTCCTCTCAGTTGTAGTATGAAACGCTGATGAAATAAGAAGTTTTCAAGCTAATTTTTCTTTTTTTGCAGGTATTACTACCAGCGAGGAATTCTTGCCAAGGTGGACGGTCAGAGACTCGTGTACCAGTTCGTGGACGTACCCAAAGACATCGTCGAGATTGATTGCTCTGGAACATAAGCAACTTCTGTTATTCGAGCTTAATCAGACGAATTATTTTGTGAAGTGGGCCTGATGTTTAGATCTATCTACACCCAGGAAATGACCTACATTTGTCAAGAAATTGTTGTACAGTTGGTAATTTCGTGCATTTTTGGCTCACTCGGTTTGGTAAAGAAGGCTTCTTTGAAGTGATCTACCGGAAGGGTTTTTAATTACCACACGTTTTAAACTCGTGAATTGGTCTGCAGTGAGTGCATATATACATTTTTGTGTATGTATGGCTCGTCTCAGCGTTACGGGGCCTGTAAAGAAANAACCCAGGATAGAACTACCTACCTGATACTACAGAAACTTTAAGATGGTTACTCAAGGATCTTATGCTATCAGACTTGAAATGACTACTCAAAGTGATGCATAGCGCGGTCGTTGGAGCTCATCGTTGTTTAAGAGTAAGAGGTAACAATTGAAAGGGAAAACTTTTAAAGTAAATTATTGTAATCTAAATTGAGCAGTTTTTTAACTGCATTACTTAGACGTGTTCATAGTTATCATACAACTAAACTTTTTGAGTTACGTCAGTTTCATTCCGTTTACCGTAACGCTGGAACACTCTCTATATGTATATATGACGATGTTTTATTTATGACCAACGTACCTGTGAGGTTTCTTTATGTGAAACAACGTAAAAAATTTTTTTCAGCATTTAAGAGGAGGTTATTTCTTGAAATCGAGGCTACTACACTGAGAATACCTGAATAGTACTCTAGCATGCTCTTACTGTCAGTGCCTCGAATTTTAAGAAAACGCTGATAATTCTTCAATCTCAAAGTTTGCTATTTTTACATTACTTTATGGTGGACAATATTAACTGTAAGATCTGACCGTGATATATCCGAGCCTCTGGTGTATTATGGGTCTTATTTATTTGACATCTTTGGTTCTCTGCTTTTTGTGGAATGATTGCAATTAACGGAGTGAGTTGATGTCAAAGTACGTGTCTTATATTATTTTTCAGTGGTTGCAACATGGACAGAAATTCTGGGATGCTGTGTTTACTTGCAAACTTAAGGGATTTTCTCGTCTATCTTTGTGTACTATTCATCAAAAGCTCTTGTATTTTTACCGTTAATATTTTATTATTTATTGCTCTGTTGTAATTAACTAATGATTAATTATTGTTCTCTTAATATTCTACCTTCTGCAAAAATTGCTCATAAAAGCCCTTTCGTGCTTCAGCGGCTTGTGTGGCCGAAGGAGAAAGTGATGCTCTTGTTCTTAAGTAATGAAGTGATATAAAATCTTAGACATGGTAAGGCTCATTATTGAATTTTTCTTTCCTTTGTGAACTGCCTTCATGACCTAAGGATTAATGAATCATTCGTAGGTTTCGAGCGAAGTTTTGTTCGTAGTGGTCGTAATAATTCGTGTTCCATAGAGGTTCTGTCTGAACTGATGCCTGTTTCCCCAATTGCTTAGCTCTCTTGGTGCAGACACAGAAGACACTAACGAGACGTGGCTTATGTGTGCTTGGTATTCCTTGTCCAGTTTGTCGACCGGCGCGTACCGCACGTGATCTCAACTCTAGACATTGGAAATGCTAAAGGCATACTTTTTTTGTATGATATTGGTTAGTCTAAAAAATAGCTCCCACATGTAAGCCGTATGGTCGATCGGGGAGGTGGTTTTAAATTAAGAATCTTAACGTCATGGTTTAGCCTGGTAGTAATATATCGACTTCACTCCTTACGATAGGAACATGTTTGTATATTTAAGAGACCACAAGTACTCATTAAGAGATAGTGATGTATCGTCTAGAGTTTTGTCGAATTTAGTTTTAGTAATTTTCTACGGCGTTATATTGCACATAATGTCAATATGATTTTCTTTCTACGAAATGTTTCGTCGCACCAAGTTCTCGGTAATCGATTGAGTTTTTCGTATGTGATGCAATGTATTTAATATTTTAATTTCATGTGTGAACCATGTAAATTCATGATGCGTAAGTGGGAATATCAATAGCCCGCCAGTACTGCTATTAGAATGTTGTATGCTTTCATTACGGTATTACTGATAACCGTTCTACTGACTTGTAATAGGACTTCATTTTACCGGGTGCGCCGTAAAGATTTACACATCTCTATCTTTTGTTTAATATAAAACTTTAGCAAGTAGAAACGTACTTCAAAGACTATGAACACCACTAAAAATCAAATATTAAACTTCAAAGTGGCCTCGTTTAGCTTTCACTTAAGACTTCAAAAGCTTGATGAGTACGTAACAAGAAAGACTTCAAGTAGTCACTGGATTTAGTCCAAGGAGTAAGCATAGCGTGCTTACAGCTGACGGCCCTTAGGTCAGAAGAAAATTGACATCTCGCTACAAAACAGGCGAGACAGTGAAGTCCACCTGATTGATGCTTGAAGGCGGTCATGCTCTCTACATAGAAAATCCATTTCAATTCTCTTAGCACCACTTCTGATTTATATCAAAGTTATAGGCTGGCGTCTTGGCTGAGCATGAATTTCAACTCTGAATGGCTCGGTTTGCCCAAGCCTACACTTTTTCTGCTGCCTCGACAGATCAACTTGGCTGTTCCCTTCAACTTATATCAATGAGAGTCATTAACGTGTTAGATCCATTTTGATGCAACAGCAGCCCACTGCATAACCCCAGCCGGTTATTGATGCTTGCTATGGATTCTTAGCCTGTCTATAGTGGCTCATCAAAACTCTGCAGAAATTCTGTAATTGTTGTAACTCGGAAACGACTCCACGGTGCGGAGATTCCCTTTGTAATCAGCGGAATTTTTTTGCCATCAGCACTGGAAATTTATCCGACATTTTCTTCCCTTTTGTAAGCCGTTTATCTCTCGGAGACTCCAGTAAAATCTATTTTACCTTGAATTTGAGGCTTAAGTCATTATCGAAAATTCTTTTAACAGAGGTTACGTACATTTTCAGATGTTACGTCATTTTAATTGACTTAACGAAGAATTCTTGGAAACCTAATTTGACACAGCGCACTACGTGCTCGGTGCAAACCGATCGTATCTTGCCTTGAATTATCTCTGAAAGAGTTGTTTTGTCCTCAAATAACTTCTAAACATTGAAACTGTTCCTTCTACACACAATGACATTTCAATTACTTAACAATATGATAGTAACTGACCTCTGGCAATTTCGAGACCACAAGGTGATCCCGTGCTTCTAACATTGTGGAATAAAGCCTAACTCTTGCTTTTAAAAATTTAAACAATAAAATAAAAAACAATTAGCAATGAGCTGCGCTAAAGATAGAGTAAATCCATTCACTAGAGCCCTCTTTAAACTTGTAAAATTTGATGGGTCAACTTTATGGCATACCCGGTACAAATGACTCGTTGGAACGATTTCATTGAGATTATATTTCTTGCTTGTCATTCATGTTTGAATGTTATTGTGATGCTCTAAAATTTTTTATGCTAAAGCAAAGTTGTTACAATGTCACAATGTAGTTGCGATACCCCTGCGACGTTGTAGAGGCCGTGGTACTGTTTGAAAAATTCAACGTCATGGTTAAATTTTGATACCCCGATGATATCGAAAGTCAACTTGGCGTTGCTTCATTGATGAGACATCGTGAGGTACTGAAAAAGTGCTGTGCTGTCACCAAATTGTGTTGCAATAACTATTGTTTGAAATTAGTATCAATTGCCACGTGTGCAGTATAGTCACCCCACCTCGAGGTTTCGCTGCCGTTGAGCCACCGGCGCCGCGAGATCAGCTGTATCTGGCTCCATGTTTCATCAGAAAGAGTGTACCTAGCTAGTACTCGGTCCTCGGCGTTGAGTGTTCTCATGATGTATGTAGCTAGTATTTGTATGTGTATGATCAACGTTCGCTGTACATGGTTAATGTAAATATTCAACTCTGTAAATAAGAAGAGATAACTATTTTCGAAATCCTGTATTTAAAACTTGTCGCTCAGCTCACGCCACTTTAATGGCTGCACGTGGGTATTTGTAGTGCCCTATTTATCTGAACTCCATTACTCTCCGTGCCTACTCCTCCTAGTGAACAGTTGCAGCCTGGTTTTTAAGGGCCTCTCCTGGCTCAGCTCAAGTCGCCCCAATGTTCTTCTTCACTCTCGGACAATCAAACTCTCAGTTTAAGTATCAGTTTATGGAATTTTTCAAGTTTTATGTATATGGCGAAGTTTACTATACTTACCATATTTGGTAATGATTCTCAAATTCACTATCACAAGAATATAGTATCAAATTTTCATTACAAAGAAAAACTTAAAAATATTTTGGAACTGGATTGCCTTTCTTCCCTGAGCCCAGAGCATCACACAGTAAAATTTTGCTCTTCAGCTGACCTGTAAGGAAAAATATTCAAATGCGGTTGTGATCAGAGATGTTGCCTTGCCTTCGCCATAAATCTTCAATAGTTTGGCTACGAAATCAATTCCACATCTAATTCTAGTTGTCACAAACTGGCGAGTTCATTATTTAAATCTTGTATTAAAATTCCTGTTAGCTTCATGTTCTTAAGAGTTGCTGCCGATGCTGTAGCTTGCTGCCGAGACCATTTGACTGCACCGGAGACCCACTCGTTCACTTTTGCCGTTCATGCAAAACAGCCTCTAAATGTTAGCATGAGTTCTTTTCCCATCCATGGTCACCAATTGTTTGTGTTTACCATTTTTATTTTGATATGTTTCTCATTTTTTACCATCATAGTAATAAACATTTTTGGTGGCAAGTGTCTCATTTACTTTGTCTTGTTTTGTATTTTCACTCACCCAATACTATTGAATTTGAAGTGAAATTAATAGATGGAACAATAATTATTTTCGTAATAAGTAAACCCTGTGAAAAATTTTGACTTTTATTTTTCTCTTCATGTTTAGTTTTTGTTCTGTTCTTCAGTACCTTTCTTTTAAAAAGATTTTGATTTTATTGCGACTAAGTTAAATTTTGTTTTTGATCCACTTGAAAATTTTGTGCTTCAAAAATTAATTTCTTCATTGAAACAACGTTTCAGTAAATTCTGGATAAGTCCTTGGCGCAATTCTTCAATCATTGTCTCATTCAGAAACACTCGTCTATAGGAGTGCCCGCCATTGATGGGAGTGTGTTGGCAAATAATTTCATGACCAGTATTGGTATTAGTTATCTACAGGAGATGCATTCGGCATGTGTAGCTCATAAACCACACTCTGCTTATAATTACTTCAGTTTTAACAGTTTGCCTTGGTTTCCTGAATCTGATTACTGGAATATCAAAGCTCTAAGTTGCACATTCAATAATGTCGGTGAGCGATCCTTCTTTCGTTGCATCTGTATCCCTATGTCGCGAGTTCGGCTAACTGTTCCTCGATATTATTCGACTAAGAAGGAAGCTACTTAGAGTAAATTGAAGGTTTACCAAGTTTTTTTGTGAGGGATGCAAATAATATTTTAATAGCTTGGACGCACTGTTTATACATGTCTTGTTTTCTTTCATTGGACGTTGACGTAGTAAGCAGAGTGGTAAATCTTTCACAATCACTATTATCGTTAGGATTTCATTTTCACATCAATACACCACAGTAAGAGCGAAATTTTCCGCAGAGTGTGGTGTAGATTCCTATTACCTCATTCTGGAAAATTATAGCAACATACTCATATGTCATGAGTCTTTTAGATATGTCATGCTTTATTACTGCTAGTCAAAAGTTAGAATTAGCTGATGGAAATACGATGAATTTTTTTTCAAAGTTTTATAAAACCATTATCCAGGTCAGGCCAGTGATTTGAAAGAGGAAAAATGAATAAAATTCATGTTGACCTCACAAGAGGTTAATTTTAGGCGTCAATGTGATAAAAAACTTCCATGTATAGAAAGAACGCGAAAAAGACTTTTATTCGTTGATTTTATCGGTCGATAAGCCTCCGTAGGTGATATAAACCTATTGATTCATTCGATCTTTTACAAAGTCTTCTGGAAACAATCACACTTTCATTATAAACTCTTGAAAATTAACTTGAAGTGATAATTTGCAGTCAGAGAAGTTGATGGTCTGATTTTGAGAACTTCGCAGATGTTAATATTAATAGATTTAAATTGAAAATAAAGTTAGCATGAAATGTTTCCATGTAATTCAAATATGGAAATCAGTGACGAGTGACGTGTGTAATTTAGTGTTCGCAGCATGTACGTCTCCAGGAACGTTAAGAATTATGATAGACGATGGCTGTGTTTAGGAGTGTCGTCATGCATTCAACATTGACGTTTGAATTTGCTCTACGGCTCATTTCCAATGCTAAAATTTACGACTTGGGAGTTCGTACTTCATTCTTTTTTGCTTGTTTAGTAATGCCACGTTATCCTTCGAATCTGTTCACGATGGGTCTGGTAGACGGTTTAACGTTGTTAATTAATTATCTGAAGGTCCTACGTCTAGTGTAATGAACTCAGCTGCATTATACTGGTTGTAAAAAATAACGCCTCTACACCAGTACTTTTGTCCCTCTCACAATAGTCTCTCTTTTCTATGCCATCTGAACTTTCACTTAGTCTTCGATTCTCCAGTAAGACTTCAGTGGCCTTATGAACACTCCCAGATATTTGTTATTTCTTTCGTATGCATGCATCCCTCTCTGAGATATTAAGTCATTCGCTTCTGTTTTCGTGAGCATAATCGTTTCTACGACGACATTTTCCCACCCCTGCAGTGAGATGCAACACGAATCAAAGGGGTGCGGGGTACAGAAGTATTTTTTCTCTGTAACATCAGCTTGCTTTAAAACCTGATCTCAGCCTGTCTTCCGGGTTATTTTTATATCTCACCGTTATGAAATTAATTCTGGAGTCATCTCTTTGAGAAAACTGTTTACTACAGAGTTCGGAAACATGACTTATATTATATACTTTGTATTCGAAGATTACTGTTTTTACAATTCGCGAAACCAGTTATCAGGGCTTGAATTATGGTTTTAGTGTAAATTTCTTCTTTAGAATATTCTATTAAGCTTGTTCTCATAAAGTGAGTCATAGAGCTGCCTTGCATTCTCTTTTTACGTGTTTTCAGGCTGGTATTTGCTAGTATCATGAAGGTTTTTTTCATATAATGAAGGATAGAATCAAATAGATTAAGGAAGGTGAGGAAGGTATGAAGCCATCCATACCTCTTGATGTTGATGGCTATAATCAAAATTTGAAAAGTAAGTGTGCTTGGCATCGCTGTTCAAAACTAACCTTAGAATACTGAAAAAGTAGTTCAGGTGCCCCAACCCTGGCCCCACTGGGGTTCCCCTTTTATAGAAATATCTTCTTTGACCTTCCTATTTCAAGAAAAAACCCGCCTGAAGTACCGGACCTGGGACATTCTGAAAGGCTAGCGCGCCTTCGCTGGCTCTCTGACGCCCCTCGCCGATATAAATGAGATCAAATTTACATGAGCAGTTAGGGATGTTCTCGACTGACCACACCAACAGTACAGGGTAGTTGTCAGCTCGTGAATTTTGTGTCATCTTTGAGATTAATAAGTCGGGAAAAAGTTAATTTCATGTAGAATGAAATAAGAAATCAAATTTAACTCAATTCTAGCTTTTTTCGGCTTATCTTCTCACGAATACCGTAATTCATTCATGTGCATCAACTCCTTTTTTGTGATATTGAAATAATTGATGTTTCAGTCAACTGGTAGGAAGAGCATGATTTCAATATATGCTAAAATCTAGCAGATCGTATATCATTTTGAATGACTAGTTTTAATTAGAAACTGTGGTTCCGCAAATATATTGAGCAGTGTTACCAACAAGATGCGATAGGAATTTTTAGAGCTTCAAAATCAGGATTATACTCTGAATCCGTACATCAAACGTTTGATGCGGTCGTCCATACTTGTTACGCAGCCGTCACTTGTTCGTTAGAAAAGCAGCCTCACGAAGAACTTCAAATGATTCTTTGGAAGTCTTGTATTTTGATGGGATTTCCGTAAAAAATTTATTAAGATCTTCAGAGGATTTAAACTCAACCCAATTTCGCTCTATGTATTGTTTTGTGAACGCAATCAGTTCAATTTTTATGAGGATCTATTTTTTACAATCTCCTTGTTCCTCAAGTTTCTATAGAAGTTGTTCCAATTTTAGAAGTCCAGAAATGTTACTTTCTGGATGATTTCAGCATTTCAGCGGCTCCCGACTGCATTTTTCGATGAGGTTCTTGTATTTCAGACCGTTGGATCATGCATTGAGAACGTGTCAGTGAGGCCGGAGCTCATTTGATTCATTTAATTATAAGCACTATTTGTTATAAGATACGCGTAGAAATTTTTTAATGTTGTAAAGGAGCTCCTAGTTGCGTTCACAATTTTTCTTGGAAACAAAATTTCACATTCAAACGTAATATATCATTTGATTTCACATGAAAGTTATTGAATAGATTGTAATGCGAAAGCAACAGCAACGACAGAAAGCACTGTTTACAAGGTATAAGAGGTGACAAAGCATGATCATATCAGGCCCACTCCCAAAACCTTAAGCCTAACCCAGAACTCAACCAACATTTTCAATCCTAATTTCAGTCATGACCTCAACCTAAGCCTTAGCACAAAATCCCAACGCAAAACTGACCCCTAATATAAGACATAATCTCACCCTCACCATCCATTGCCCTCCATCATGAACTTTTATTCGGAATTTACAATTAAATTCTGAAACATAAGCGGAAAAGATCATTAAAATCTTATCTTGATGAACATTTTCTGTCGGTCATAAAATTTCAGCCTACTCATTCTTTTGACCCTCTTCTTCTTGTAATCAATTAGACTCATCATTTATGTCCTCAAAACAGTTCATATAACATAATTTTCAATTTTGGAGTTCTTTTAAATACTTCACACACCGAACGCGCACGTCGTGATTAACGACCAGAATGAGGTCCACTTATGGGCCTGTGTGTGGTGCCAGGCGTTGTTCGATGTTTTCCGGCCAGATCTACGTAGAATATTTCTTCGATAATAGAATGAATTTCTTGAGTAGCAGCCTGACGTGATAGAGTGACGTTTTTATTCTATATGATATTTTATTACTGATATTAGCGTATAAAGGAATTAGAATGATGACATTTGGGGTCAGTCACGAGGGATGCATCGCATGCTGCCTCATAATTGACACCATAATTCATCGGTATAATTCAGCCTCAATTACTAGGTCATCTCAAGCTTTCAATGTGTGCCTCAAATAATCTTTTACTGCAGATTTGTGAATTTATTCTAAATAGAGATGCAGAAAATAGTTTATCTCGAGGTAATAACTTCTCTAGAAAGCAGTATTTCATGCACGGACCATGGTAGCGTAAGTGTAGTCAAACTGCATAACCCTCCTTGAATTGTTCATGTTTAAGAGTCATGTCGGTAAGTGTAAAGAAATTCTGTGGTGTTCAAACTAGCAGTCATTCGAGATGTATCACCGTACAATTGTTACGAATCCGCAATTTATCAGGTTAATCATTCGTTCTGAAAGCTATATTTAATGATTTTAAGTCACATCGTCAAACTTATTCACGTATGCTTGTTACAATTTCAGATGATAATTTTCAATATAATTTAAAATTAAAGATTGGTCACACGTCAAACACAAGTTTGAAATTGCTCCGTCTTTTCCTTTAAAAATTTGAAGCTCGATAACATTTGTTTTATTACTAAAATTTGAAATGGTAAAGAAGCCCGTCAAATTCAAATTTCATCACATATGAGTCTCATTTCATTCTGAGCTGTCGATGTGACGTTTAAATTCAGGCACATTTATGCCGATTGGCATGAACGAAAATTTCGCGTCTATTCAGTATTTGGCGGGCCAGTAGAGAACGATTAAAATGCGTATGCAGAGTTCATTGGCTTGAAGAAATAAAATTTAAGCTTCGAGTTGAAGTTAATTCTACCTATACCTAATAAATTAGCTTGATAAATATCTGAAAAATTAATATTCTCTATTTCTAAAATAAGAAAAATAATAGAAGAAAATTTACGATATAACTCTATTTTTTCTTATACTTCAACACATGAGACTCAGAATATATTTGTACATGATGTATGTGTTTTTCTACCATTTGGCCTGATATTCATTGCTTTTTTACTCATAATAATTTGAAACGAGTTAAAGTAGATTACTCATTCATATCTTAATTTTCATGTTCCTTATTTTCGTCCGTACATTTTGTACCCATTTAACTGTAGGTACGTGGAATACTTCTTCCGTACGTCATTTTCTCGAGTTTAAACTTTTCTTCAATTTTTTGGAGAGAGGAGCAGACCAAAAGACCCTGATGACTTGTGAAGTTCATAAGCGCGCTTTAGAGTTGCAGGAATCACGTGAACTGCGAAGTCATGGAGGCGCTTCGGAAGGACAGGAGGAACGCAGGCTTTAGAATTGCATGGATAACTTGAACTGTGAAGTACATCAGCAAGCTTAAAACTTCGAAAATCACGTGGACATAGAAGTACATGCGCACTCTGGAGAGTTACAAAAAGTAGCCTCTTGGATTAGCAACAAGTGTCAGACATCTAGACAAAAACTTCGTGCGTTTTTATCATTTAGAAAATAATCTGTAATGTATTTGCAGTGACTGGTTTCAACCCTATGCTACCGTACTCAAAAAAATTAGCCCATAAAGTTTCTTCTTCTGTCGAACCTAAGCAATATATAATATTATAGGAAAGGATAGTGATCCGGTATCGTGCGCAGCAGAAATTTAGCGCTCTACGTACAACACAGAAAAACTACTTCCAATACAAAATTGTCTCTTTGATTCTTGACACCCACTTTGCTCTGGTCTGGCGTTGTAAGGCCTTCTGACTTAGCTGATCCATGCGGGACACCGGTAGAGCCTGCGTCCACTTCGTCAACTGAATTTGTGCAGACGAGTTCTTCTCGTTCCCCACGAACGGTGTAATCGGAGCTCATTTCTGCCAAATTCTCCTAATCTTAATTAAGCCGAGTCTATGAGTACATGACTGTATTCGTAACGTCATTTTTATCTCTGCAGGGTTGCTCCTAGCGACGCACATTGTTCAGTAGGTCCATCTGGACAAAGCTACGACTTTTGGTAGGCTCGTAGCGACTCAGTAGTGCCTGTGACTGCCTCAGTGACCGCCCGACTCTCTTGGTGTATAGGACTGCCATCTCTCTGTTCTGCTCGCTCAACTTTCAAATCTTTGACCGTTCTAAATTTTATGCTACATATGTTGGCTAGTTGTGTCCAGAGCATCACATAATTGGTCGCATATTTCTTTCGAAGCTGTAGAGTTTTATTCAATGTAGAGTCTATCTGGCAAGGGAATGCATCTTTTCTTAATAATCAATCGATTTTGAATGACAAATACATATGTGTAACCATTTTACCGAATTATGATTACCAACAAGTGTCGTGAACAAAAAGAAAGGAAAGTAATTTAAATTCTGGTTAGTTGTTCCGTAGATTCTATTTTATTGTTTCCAGGAAAACGAGGGAACGACGTTGGAAAGAGCTTGCAAGTTTATAACAGAGCAGCGATGAACAGTGCATTCTATGTAACACTGAGGGAAGTTCCTGTTAAAACACGTACGATCTATATGTAAAGAAGGTTATAAAACACTGGATATAAGAACGCAGCTTAAGAAACAGTGTTTCCCGTCATACTTCAGGAAACACTCATGAAGCGCGTGGCATTGGTGCACATCTCTAGGGAATTCTGGTGCATCATAATAACGAGTCCTGGCTTTGAGCACTAACAAATTTAGAAATTAAACTATTTGGCTTGATAGTATCTCGTGTCTAGTTATTGAATAAATTTAGAATGAGATATTACCACTGATTTCTGAATTCACTGAAGCTGCGACACAGCTTCAGCAGCGATTTCAAGAGAGAAAAACTTTCAGTAAATATGGGCAAACATGCTCAAATAGAACTACTTGTTGAAATGGGAGTGATGTGTGGTGCAAAGGTGCGAAGTCAATCAAAATGTAATGGAGTCATCTAGAGCAGGGCGTGGTACCTCAGTTCGGGTGTGGGAGGCTAGGAATGAGTACGATAACTCAAGTCAGGGTACAGCAAAAAAGTCTGGGTAAGGCTAGTCAACTCAAGGTGGGGCAAATTAAGGCTGGGTGTGGTAGATGAGTCATGTTATAGTGTGCCAGGTTACAACGCAACGGAGCTGGTTACATCATTTTAAAAAGTTCGTCCGTAGTGTGTTTCGCCCATAAAGTTGTGGTAAAAAACCAATGAGTCAAGTTGAAATTGCGTCATCTCCGAGTCCCATTCAATTTTACGACAATGACAGCTATGCTAGGCAGCGACAAGCTACTCCAGTGTCGTGAACGTCAGGGTGTGGCTCGGTTCGCCAGGGGAATCAAGTTCCCCCAGCGTGAAGAGACTCACGCTAGATGACTTTAGATGCTTATTAAGAGGATATGGTAAACAGCGTCATAAGAGGTGCCAGGGTTTTGTGTGGGAATTCAGAAGAAGCGAAATAGGTTGATTCGCGGCTTGCAACACAGGGTGTGTAGTATTTAAGGTTATGATATAAGAGAAAGAACATGATGGCACGTTCTACGGCAAGTACGCGACCCTCCTATACGCTCGAAAAGAAGATTCGCGAGGCGCTTGTGGCGAGGCATGTGATGGCAAAAAAATTAAGACACTCTGGAAAGTGTGAAGTATATCGGTATGTTTAGAGCTAAGCAAAGTTCTTTGTTTAAAGCTATGCAAAGTTCAAAGTTAATCGATGAACATACGAAATATGCAGAGGAATGTGATGAGGAAATGACTTTAAAACTCTGTTCTTCAACTTGATAGTGACTTAACAGATTAAGCCTAAGTACGTATAGACATAACTATTTATAAGATAGCTTCTATATTTTGGGGCTGACTTTGAGATTCGACCCGAGAATTGGAGACCTAAATAACTTTAAAGAGAATACAGTAAAATACCTAAATGCTCTACAACTGAAACCCAGAATAATTTTATCCAATGATATGAAACCCGAGAATAATCGAGTTATAATTTTTTAACTAGGATTAATGAAAATTCACCTTGAATGTTTGGCAAGGCAAACCTATCACCAATAAATGAATGTATATAGTATTAACTAATTTTAGTTAGAAACTTCAAATTTCGCCTATATCATGAAAATATTTTTTTGATTTAGCATGACGCTTTATTTAAGATTCTTACTCCGAAATTATCTGTGCTAAGCAGTTTTTGATTAGGTTCGCGCATTAGAAGTGTTCTACTTGACGACTTGTAATAAATAGTTTCTTTTCTTTCTCTTTCCATCCGGCTTTCTTGGTAGAGAGACAGTCATGCGCGCGCGAGGTGCGGCGGGGCTCCACAGGTTTCCTGATCGAACATTTGACTCACAGAGACACATTCCAGAGCGATCGTTGCCGTTACCAGGCAGACTACGTAGACTCTAGGTATACCCCGAAGCTGTCGACTTGAGTAACTGCATGAAACAAGAGAGGCGGTCACGGATAAAGAGCTTCGAGGAGGGGCAAATTCAGTACAAGTATTCACGAAGTGTAACTTTCACAGGTCCGTCATCAAGAAAGATCAATGAAATATGACCTCTTGGAATTAAAATCTGTTACTCTGCCATTAAAATTATTTCTGTCAAATATTTTTTTTTGCAGGTAATGGTAAAAAAATTCTAGTCGCTTCAGCGTGACTTTGGTCTTTGAAATCGCTTCAAGAAAAAATTCCTTACCTACGAAATGAGTGACGAAGCAACGACAGGTGAGTTAACACAATGTTTTACCGCACATGTTCATATCTTTCTCATAACTTTACATAAGCTCTTTTCTATCCTGTAATTAGTGATCATTTGGGTGCATTATGTGTTCATGTATAAAAAAGTACTTTCATCACAGCGAATACTAATCGTAGATCATATTAATCACGAATATGTGCTCTTGTTCCAGCCGACAGCGTGAATATTCGAATACACAAAAAAATTACTAAGTCTGAAACAGAGATCTAAGTTGCATGGTTCACAGATCGACATTTCTGTGGAAAGCAGCGGCTTCCAAGACTTGAGTTGTGTTCTATTGTAGGCTAGCAATCATTCGTCCGTTTTCTATGAAGCGCTGTCGTACAGCAACGAGTCTTGGTGCATCAAAACCTCAACAAATTCTCCGGAGTTACCAGAGGTCTCTCGTATGAAAAAAATAAATACTTTATTTTACTCAACTCCATATTAGAATCAATTGCAAAAGTAATTATGTGAATTTACAGACAAGTTCAGCTCTTTCAACGTACAGTTCTACTGAATATTTTTGGAGAAATTAGAAGAATAATTAAACAAGACTCTTCTGAGCACACAGGTGTAGTCCGAGTTGGGGTCGCACATGCGAGCTGTTGATTGAGAACAGTCTCAGTTGCTATAGCAACCTCGCCTCCAGTGGCCAGCCGCCGGACAAGAAGCCTGACCCCATTCACAGCATGGATTTACGTCACTGAAAAAGCCCAATTTTCTATTGAGAGCAGATGAAGCTATGTATTGTATCTTATATATCATATGAGATTGCGACAAAATTTGAGTTTTCATGAAATAAACAATTACAGAGCCAATAGCGAGTTATGTACAAAAAGAGATCAAGGATTGCATGATAATCAATAAGTAGCGCAGCCCGAGGGGCGAGCCTGAGGCACAAAATATTCCGCACAACTCCAACTCGTTAGTGAGCGACTGGAAGCGGTCCGAATCGCAGTACTAAGATAGCTCGCATGCGAAAACTAAGCGAGATATATGCTTATAACCTGTAAATTTTGTGACTTTATTTATTATGAAACGTTATTGATTTATAGGTATCATAAAACGGTAACTCATAGGGGAGAAATTTTCGGAAAAATTTATAAAGAAAGGGGTAATTTATAGCACGTTTAAAACTCTGAAGACGTTTTGTATATCCCTTTGCAACTGGTTGTAAAAACTAAAAGTTGTTATGTTACGTTCAACGAATTGGATGAAAATTGCCTCTTATTGCTTGGAAGAAAATTTAATCGAATATATACTACATTGTAGATTGATGTTATTCAGTGTTAGGGTGTTAGTGTTACAGCTGTAGAATCTCCCTGTGGAATACTTAAAATCTGATAACTTACCTTCACAGCGTGTACAAATTACATGATATTCGTTACACTTCACCCACGCACTTCTATCGTTACGACTTTGCTAGAAAAATGAGTTTAATTTGCTATATCTTCCGTTCTCATCGTGAGGTAAGAGACAGATTCTGTTGAAATCCTCTCACTATTTCAGTTGCGTAATTAAGTAAAGTTTTTGTATGTTGAATTATTTGTTGAAGCTATAAAAAAGAAATAAAATTTGTCTATTTGACTTAAGAGCGGGAAGTCTTCTTCTTAAAATAAACCAAATTATAAAGGCAGGTAGAAACAGCGAGCTCCAATAGCTAACTAAAAAACGAGCCAACTATACTCGTAGTAGTTATTTCCAAAATATCTGCGCACTATAATGGGCTCTTTTTCATTCTTTGTATTGTATCTTAAGAATATTGCATCCTCCTGGTATGGAAATGTGTGTGTTCATTCTTATTTTTATTTTCTCATATACTGATGATGAGAGTATTTTATTCTTTGTATTGTTTTTTAAGTATATTGCATTCCCCTTGTATGTAAATGTGTGTGTTTATTCTTATTTTTTTCCTCGTATACTGATGATGAGAGTAGCAATCACTCATAAGCTCTATTTGTGGTAAAAAAATTTATTGGAGGTCCATATTTCTACCCGCCTTTATAATTTGGTTTATTATATAAAACAATTTACTTTATTTTGTGCTTACCAATGAAAATTTTGAAGGGCGGGGCATTTATTGAAATAAAAGCAAACAACAAGTGCCGGTGGAAGTGAGGGCGGAGAGAGAGGCTGTTCTTGCGTGCGGGCTCTTTTTTATTAGAGCGGGAGCTGCTGCGACGTGCCGCAAAATGATATTGGTGCCCAAATATAACCATGCTTAGGTGACAAAGCGCATAGCTTTATAGTGATGAATAATTTCATTGCATGAGTTCTAGGTTAGTGTAAAATAATTAAAGCAGGTGGTGACCGTTTCGTAAGAGGTCGAGTGTGGTGAAGTTCAAGGTACTCGTATGATCACATGCGAGTGTTCTGTGGTATGCCCACATATGAGTGATTTGTGGTATGCCCACATACGAGAGGAATCAGGCTAGGTGTGAGCATACCACATCGAAAAGAACAGAAATTTCTGAAGCTAACATACTTCTACATTTTTTATCTGTGTGTTATCCATTGTTTTATTTATGATATAAAACGTACAAATTTTCAATGAAAAGCTTGATATAGTTTCAAATTTAATTTTAATTGTTTTAAAATTATCGGTAAAGATATTATCGAAAATTTTAGTTTATTCATTCTGAGCTTTAGCTTAATGATTGAGACATAATGATTGAAAAGAGTTATCTCATTTGAATTATTATTCGTTGTGAGATTTTGAAGCAAATTATTGGAAAATATACATCACGCGATGAACAGGTGACGTTTAATTAATGACATATTCTGGGGGAGAGAATGGGGAGGGGGGGGGTCTACGGAGACCTGTTTTCGACGAAAGAATGTGCAGCGATTGTTCTACTCGGTTGTTATTTTATTCAGAGCGCAAATTAAAAATAAAATATTGTGTTCGAAATTTATGTCAAGAAAACACGTTAACGGTGTAGAAATTGAATAAATTTACACTCTATAGGTCATTCTACCAGCAGGAAAGTTTTAATTCCTAAAGATTAAAATTACCTGAACAAGAGAGTAAAATTTACTCAAATGAATGCTTCTTCTAAGATTTTCATCACGAGAACAATTACAACGCTGCATTATACATCGGGGTACGCTAAAAAAGTAACCGATTTAAAAACGCTTTAGTTTGTAAACTGTTAGTGTTGAAAGGCTAAAATAGATTTCATTAAAAAGACCAAGATTTAAAATTTCATTTGGTATCATACATACGACGTTATGAATCTACAGGTACATCTGTAGAAATTAATTTTCATTCGCTGTTTATTAGCCCCAAGAATGGCACAATTAACAGTCAAACAGAGGCAATTCGTCGTGGAAGAAATGCTTAAACACGGATCCGCGATTACTACAATTTGTCGTTTTCAGGCAAGGTATGGCACACGATCACCTAAAAGAACAGTTCAAACCAATAACACCAAGTGGAATGCTGACGGCACAGCGCATAATTCAAATAAAGGAAATTCAGGGCATCCAAAAACAGTAATGACAGGAACAAGAATTAACATGTTAAGGATTTTAATTAACGATGATGAAACGAAATCAGTGAGAAAATGGTACTCTTAGAAAATCTAACATTGTCCAATTGAAAAATGAGGTCCCAGAAGTGATTGCAATGTCCAGTAAATGGTAATACTTTGCAGAATGTTTTAACAAATTTTGTTGTTCGTATTGATAAATATATATTGAGTCTGGTGGTGGTCCTGTAGAATGTTAAATTTTCAATAAAATAAAACTTTAAATTCCGCTTTTTTAAGTGAAACCTATTTCAGCCTTCTAGTACTAATGTTTTATACATTTATTGCATTTTTAAATCGACTACTTTTTAACGGACACCATGCACTGGAGGGAAAGGAGGGAATCTTACGACCTCATCGATAACTGCATGAAGTAATGGTATGGTACAAATCTTTAAAAAGGTCGGCGAATGGATCTTGTGTTAGGCTCACCTAAGCACTCTTGTATTTGATTATATTTCTATACCATTTTTAGGGATGACTAGACAACACGTGACCCGTTGGGTCAAATAAAATTTATCAAAATCAAACCGCATCCAGATATATATCCTACGCTGTTAAGTCGGTATCCACAATACAGGATTAAACGAAGAGTATAAATTTCGAATATCTCAGAGCCGACGGACAAACGATTCTGCCCTCTTTATCATTCCCGTATCTACTTTACTAACTTGCCCGACTTAAATTCCGTTCTTTTAAATGACATAAGTGTATATTTTCTCTTCTGTGCACGACTTCAAACAAACAAGATGGCCAGAGTTTTGGTATTATACGTATAGATTTGAAGACCTTCTTCAGAGGTAAGTTTTATTTTCTCAAGCCATCGAGTTCTTTTACGTAACCCCTTTTTTACAAGGGAACGAAATGACAACATTTGAGAGAGATATGGGCGAAGCGGGTATCTACCATACAAATATAATATTTTTTTCGGCACAATACATTTTTTCGTTGAAAGAATACTTAATCAATTAAATGTATATGATATTTAAATTTTGACGAAAAAGCGCATTGTGCCGAAAACATTCTATTCCTGTATGCTAGAAACTAGCTTCGCACGTATCTCCCAGATGTTGTAATTTCGTTCCATTGAAAACGAGTCGTGTAAAGCAACTCGAAAGCTTGGGAAAATGAAACTTATCTCAGAAGAAGTTCTTCAAATCAGCCGTAAAAATGTAGCCGGAGAGTTTTATATATCAAGAAATTTCTAAACTAGTTATGAGAAAATATTGATGGTAAATAAGAAATTCAAAATATGAATTCATACTTAAAAAATGTGATCTCGAAGTTTTAGTGTCTTCGTAGATTTACCAGAATTGATTCGTTGAATGATTGTGGAATGAATATCCACAATCAAAACGGTGGAAATATATACAAAATACTTGAAATTTTGTTATATTCTTTTATGCTATGCTTCAAAATCCTTCGAATTTCAAAAAACATAAAAAATATTAAGGGACAGTTGTATTTCTTTACGTTTTTGCTGAAAATGATGTGATGCATTTAAAGCTTTAAAAATAGTTTTTGTTTAATTTAAATGAAACTGACAACTTTAGAAATTTTTTTTAACGCTAACCGAACTCAATTTGAGGGAACACAAAGATAAATTCAATACTGGGAAACATTTTATTATCACTGTAAGACTTAATCCCACTAATTTTGCGTTGATTTAGTTAGACTTGTTAGAATTTCAAGGAGGATCCAATCCTAGTATTTCTCTGTGCAACCCATCATTGATTTCTCAACCGCGCATCTTCTTTCATTTTCAAAATAGTGTCGTGACAAAATGCTTCATAGATTTTCAATCGGATTTCGGTCTAGGGATTTTGCTCACCGAATCAGAGTATTGACGTTTTCGGTGGCAGAACATCACTTTGTTACCCAGTCTAAGTTTTTGCCGGCGGATCTAAAATTATTTATAATTTTTTACAATTTCAACTCCCTAGGACCAAATATTGTTGCCGCTTATTTGATTACCTTGGTAGACACAGTTTTTTTTGGCGTGTTCTTTCTGAACGAATTGTAGTTATTGCGGGTGCGCTGAATCCAAATATGCTTTTAGTTTTTGTCCCATCAAACACCTCAGGTTTTCAAGATGTGATATTATAAGGACACATATGTATATAGATATAGTGATACGAGTATAAATAGATCGATATATATGTAGATAGATAGATATGGACTTGGGCAATTTTATGTTGATAGTGTAAGAAATACATGCAGAGATGTGAAAAGTGTTTATTGTTTATGATTCAGTTTCAGCTACGTGAATTTCCTTTTTTTCGATACTCTGTCATGCACAACGTCTGGAACATACCTCCTCAAACACCAACAGTGATAGGTCACCATATTGCAGTCCCACATGCCTTGGTAGCGTTCTTCTATGACTTTAATGTCTAGACAAGAGCGTTCACCATGCTCTTCTCTAACATCACTTAGGCTCTTTGGAAAATCATTCAAATGGTGCTATAAGAACTGTAACTTGATGCGCATTCTACATTCGAAAGATTGAAAACTCAAAATCAGTTTCTCGACAATTTCTTTACAATTAGGACGAATCCTGTTCGATGGAAATTCTTTATAACATCAGAGAACGCATTCCAAGCTCTCGCCTCTTCTACATTCATTGTAGTAACAAAGTAGGCATCTCTGAAGAGTGTTCTTATCTGAGGTCTTTCCAATGCTCCTGCCTTTTTCTTCTCTTCACTCAGAATTGGAAAGGTTGAACATATGTTGTAGAAGAAGTCTCAATTTACTTTGCGTTCAAGGGTTTTCACAAATTGTTTCATGAAACCAAGTTTTATGTGTAGTGGAGGAAAATCTTCTTTTTTTCTATAAGGAATGAATGATATTTCTCTCACCAGGTGTAAACTCCTAGGGGGACGGGGAGGGGTCATTCCTTTTTGCCCGGTGATCTGCTGTAGTTCTACTGTCCCAATAACAGAAGAAACAGGCAACGTGCAATAAATGAGGAAGAGTGAAAAGTTAATATTTGGAGAAATCTATGTAAAATTAGGGTATGGTGATAGCACAAAAATGTGACAGAACAAATCTGAGGCCTGATTTAGATTATGCACACTAAAATTATTCTACAACCGGTATTACTTTCCATGCCAGAAGCTTTTTGTTTTCATTTGTTGACCAGTGTTATCGAAGGGACAGCGTAAAAGTTAGACTGGGTAGTTTAGCACTGTGAACTGATGCGTTATCTTATTGAAAATGCTCTTATCTTTTTTAGGGAGATACAAAAAGAGAAGGTTCTTTTTATTTCATAAGGTATCTTATTTCCATCACCATATTTCAAGCTGTTCGTATTTTACCATCGTAATTTACATTTTTACGGTTGTATTATTCGATTTAGATATGCATTCTAGGTTACATGCTGCGATATCCACATGCTAAACTATCCCACATATGATTCGAAATCACATCTCACAAGATTCCGAAAATATGTCATGTGTGTCTCTTGTGTATAGTACTTATTATTTTAATATCCTGCCTCTGAACTTGAAATTTCACACGAATTCATGGGAAACATATTTTTTTCGCCTCGTGTTATGTTATAGATACCTCTACAAATATGACGAAGGTCGAAACGTTCCAATTGAATGTTTCATACGCTATCTTTACAATTTCGTTTCTCTGAATTTACTAAACAAACGAGTCTGATTTGATATTGATTTTAGAGCATAATATGTATTTAATTGTTTGTGAAGGCCAACTGATGTTATAATTCATTAATTTTTAACCATAAAGCTTGCTAGTGTAAACCATAACCCAAGGCCGATCTTTTTTAGCTCCTTGCACTGATATGACTTATATGAGGCTTACAGCATGTCCGATCATTCAATTGAGTACATCCTGATTGCTGAGCATGGTGGATATTTTGAGACACGATATCTCATCAGGCAGAAATATGAGCATTTCTGCACTCTTTACAAACGCCGAGTAACCCTGGTGTATGCCTAGTTCAGTCTAACCGAGTAGCAGTATCTCGCTCCTCTGGTGTGATCACTATTGTGTTACGCTCGTGACTACCCTAGGCTAATTGGGTAAGTGCATATTTGTTGTTAGCTCAGTGCCGCCATTTTAGATACATAAGACGAATTTTTTTGTGCCTCGTTGGGTGTCACCACTCACGCTTGAGTGTGACCATCCTGATACCCGACCATGGGTTGCGGCTCGTCGCATAGTGTCCCTGTAACTCCGGAGTATGGAGACAACAGAAGGAAAAGTTTGACTAGAAGTTCAAGCAACCAAAACACTGATCTGAGTGTGCAAGACGATGTATTTTCAAGACAAGGAGGAGAGGGTGGAAAGGAAGTGGGCAATGAAACTGAAGCCGAGCTCCCAAAAAGCGAGCAGATGAACGACCAGAAGAAAGAGGAGAGAAGAATGTATGACGCTGATCATGAAGAAGATGATAGACCTAAAAGTGACCGCAGAAAAATCAATGGTATTCTGACTGAAAGAAGAGTTCTGAATGAAGTATCGTCTCCTCGCAGCAACTCAGGTAAACGTACAATTGCGTGCAGTGAGACAACTTTGCCAAAGACGAGCACTAAGACTGTGAGATGAGTTTGTGATATGAAATTAAATTTTCCTCACAGAATCACAGTGTCTAAGTTTTTCTTAATTCATTGATACGATCAGAATATTAAATCCGAAAATTCTGCTTATACCCGAGATGATTATGCGAGTTGCTGATTAAAGGAACCATGGCTTCCAAATATATTTATATACATGAGAGATAATGAACGAACAGCAATATCAAATGAAATGAAATTATTGAAACAATTTGAAACAATTTATTACCACAAGTGCTGCACCATTTAAAGATATTGCCAACATGGATTTCTCATACCATTACAATGGACAGTTTTTTATACA
>VOMN01130855.1:0-22626 GCA_014899125.1 Orchestia grillus | reverse complement strand
TGCTTTGATGGCCTGCCTTGATGGCCTGCTTTGATGGCCTGCTTTGATAGCCTGCTTTGATGGCCTGCTTTGATGGCCTGCCATCTCATGCAGAGGGGCCAGAGGCGCTCCCTAAGGAGCAGGCGTCGCCTGACAGTCCAGTCGTGCCTCATTGGACTGTGCGACGGTCGCATTATTTTGGCGTCAAGGCTGCATTTACCTCTGTAAAAAAAATAACTTCAGCCCTATGTAAGCATTAAATATGGCTGCATTTAGCTCTGTGTAGAAAATAAATTCAGCCTTATGGATGCATTTAATAAGGCTGCATTTATCTCAGTACAAAAAATAACTGCAACCTTTACGTATGCATTTAATATGGCTGCATTTAGCAATGCACAAAAAAATTGCTTCCCTACGTATGCAGTCAATATGGCTACATTTTTCATTGTATGAAAAACTAGCTGCAGTTTTATCTTCATATGCGTTACAGAAAATTTAGCTTTCAACGAAAAACAAGCACCCTAATGTACAGTATATGCATGTATAGAATTTGACTGCATTTAGCGACGGTGGGCGTAAAATTACCTGGAGCCTTATGCAATATGCAATAATCCATACGCATACATATGTATAAGTATATATGCGGAGAATTTAATCTTTTACGTAAGCCTAGCAGCATTCTCATGAAACTTTAATGCAAGGTCTCATTAGTTTGTACCTCAAATAACGGGCAGGCTAGTGAAGACCAGTTAGTTTGCACCTCAAATAATGGGCAGGCTAGTGAAGACCAGTTAGTTTGCACTTCAAATGATGGGCAGGCTAGTGAAGACCGGTTGAGGTCTCGGCTGCATTACACGAACCCTATTATTCTAAGCTCATTTCGGATTCAAGGGAAGGAAAAACAATATTTTGCTGGAACGCCGGTCGTGAGGTGTACTGGAATGCCACTGTACAATAATGACCCAGTGTTGCGAGACTGTCAGAGAAGGCAGTTCGTATCAGTGATACTTCAAATACCAATATTTCATGTCAGATTTACCGTAAATAAGAAGGCATCTTCTGAAATTAACATCATTAGTCCCGCCATTTTTGGCAGGGTGCGTCTATTAGTGAAAATCATATCACGTTCGTTCAGAACGAAATTCGGGTTGAAATGTTCACATTCAAAGGTTGTGCGCTCATCATCAATTTGAAATTTATGTTGAACAATGATTTAAATTGTTACAGAGACAGAGGTTTGCCTGCAGTGTTGACTGCAACAGGGGTGTGCAGTGTTGACTGCAGTAGTGGTGTGCAGTGTTGACTGCAGTAGTGATGTGCAGTGTTGACTGCAGTAGTGGTGTGCAGTGTTCACTGCAGCAGTGGTGTACAGTGTTGAATGCAGTAATGGTGTGCAGTGCTGACTGCAGTAATGGTGTGCAGTGCTGACTGCAGTAGTGATGTGCAGTGCTGACTGCAGTAGTGATGTGCAGTGCTGACTGCAGTAGTGATGTGCAGTGTTCACTGCAGCAGTGGTGTACAGTGTTGATTACACTTTTGATAAAAATGACAACAAATCACTGTGATTTTCGAACTGTCGTATTGGAACCAATCATCTGATGTTGAAAAAATAAATTTGAAAATATGAATTGGATGCGGTCTTCGCGTATTTTCTTTCATACCCTTTGAGCGATACTGGTCTGAAATATTTTTAAATGAGAGCCAAGTTGAGGCATTGAGGCGATTTTAATTACACATAAAAATACGAGTTCAGAGCGCAGACTCTGCAACGATAAAACATTTCCTCCAGCTCCGGTTGAAAATATTTGTCCCACCTAAATTTAGCTTTAAGAGTCTGGCCAGACAGGCATGCAGGCCTCACAAACTGGACAGACTCATGAAGCTAAATTTAAGTGGGACAAATATTTTCAACTGGGACTGGAAGAAATGTTGCATCGTTGCAGAGTTTGCGCTCTGAACTCGTATTTTTCTTAATTAAAGCCCCCACCTGGAACCAAATCGTTAAAAACGCAATTTTATTGCTTGAAAACTAACTACTCGTATTTTGAAACTGAGCAAAAATATTGCTTTTATATTTCAAGGAAGCCATCGAATGTGCACCAAATTCGTGCCGGGTCTCAATACTGAACATAAAGACTGATGATGTGAGGCATTGCTGCTTTATAATCATTGGTGAGAATTAAACGAATTATTTCTGGGTCTGATTTAATTATTGATACGAAATAACCATTATTGTAAATATATCACTACTACGAAACAATATTTGCAGCGAATAAACTACTGCTGCGAAATAATTATCGCTAGGAAATAAATACTGGTAACGGAAAAATAAATGCCCGGATAAAATATTAGCCACGTTTGGCTATTCGAACTACAGTGTATTATTTTCCGAGCTTATATGGAGAATAATAACTGGAGGATGAATCGAGCTAGCACTGGCATTGATTGCCATGGCAGTCATTCTGGATAGGTCAGATATTTTAATCGGTCCCCCAATTCCCCTGACATGAACCCAATAGAAAATCCGTCTGAACCTCCTAGAACGGTAAGTAAGACGTCTAAAAGATCGTCCACGTATTGTGACCGCACTACGAGATCAGTCGATGCAAGAGTGGTGTAAAATCGACCAGGTGCGCATTAGGATCCTTGTCGACTCAAGGCAGCGCAGACTTTCCACCATTACTTGTGGCCGTGGAGGTCCTACACCATATCGGCCAGTTAACTAATTTTTTGTCAGTGGAGCGTATTTCTACAAAATAATAACGAACTCTTAAATTAGAGCAAATAAATACCGCCAAGAAATCCATATTGCAACAAACTACGATGCTTCAGATGCAATTTTGCGCCACAAGAAAATTTTTTTTTTTCATATGTTTCGCAAAAAATACTATAAAAATGTGAAGCTGAAGTCATACATGATTTATTGCTCTTACATGCGCCAATCTCGTTGGAACGATCAATGGAATTCTGTTTTCGAATTGACAGCCTGTAGTCGACGTGACATGCGATATTGGATTATCGATTGCGCATTCTTTCGCTGGAATTTTTAGCATCACTGATTGATGTTGGAGAGAATTATTTGCACAGCTCCAGTGAGAGCCGTCCCAGAGGGAATGAGCAGCAGAATATTTGAGGTAGATGTTCATTTCAGGATGCGAATGGTGAAACCTCATTCAGAATAATGCACTGAAAAAAACCGCTGGATCGTCGTGACTCATAGCGCTGAATTTTAATCAAAATGTTGATTTTCGTTACCCTGAGACTTAATTAAGGTGGCATCAGAGGGCGCAAAGTGAGTCATCTTGACCCTGGTACGGTAGCAAATTGAGTCGAGATGACTCGCACACTAAATTTAGTTCAGAAGAAACAAAAACTCAGAATATGGGTCAGCTGGACACAAAAAACTCTTTTTAGCGTGTGGACAAGCGTTTCCGATCTTATAATGAAGAGCCTTTCTAATTTGAGGGGCGCATGCCGGCTTTAACCTATGACTTCTGGGATATGCACGCAATTCCAATTTCAGAAAGTTCAAGATTTAGCATTACGTCCATATTTCCAAATTATAAAGCATGTGGGCAATTTCATCTTCGGTGATATGAAAATGAAAAAAAATTGTTTCAAGTTCATGATCACGAATAGTAATTGGTAACGAAGTTTGAAATTAGGGACTTGTACATTTAAAGCTACTTTTTAAAATGAATTTCAATACAACAACGTAAACTGTCAGTTGCTATTGGCCCACCAAATAATGTAAGATTAAAATTTAAGCGAATCTCATGGAAATCAAAAGCCGATACTGCTGTTTGTTCACTATGATCCGTTGGACTGTATTGAGAGAGGTAACTGTGTCTGAGATACAGTGTGAAACTGAAGGTATACTGTGGATCATACTCTGCACTGAGATGTTTTCAGATACTGCAGTACCCAGCTTGCAGTGCGTTGTCACATACAAGGTGCATGAAACCTTAGCAGGTCGTGCGGTCGATGACGAGGTATATCCGGAGCGGAAATCAGTTTACCTTTGCGTCGCTTGAGCTCCAAGAAAGTAGAACTCCTAAGATTTATTGATGCATTTGAATTTATATTCGAAAATTCAGCAGTAAGCCCTAAAGTGTAACTGGGGACTGCCGTATTAGATTTATAGGCCAGCCCTCGGCATTGGCCAGGTCCCACAGCCGCGGATACGGAGAATAAATCTCGAGCATCTGCGCGTTGAAACATTCTCTGGTCTCAAACTCGGCGACTCTTAGCTCAAATCCTGCAGTACTGCGAGGGAGGAATTGGAATCGGGAATGGAATTCCAGGCGCATTGGGGAGATTACTAGTTTTGGTGACGGCCCCTGTAAAGCGAGCCAGAGCGGAGCCCTGTTAATGAAAATCTTCCAATGCAAGCAGATGGGAACTTCTAGCCTATTTATGCAGGTATTTTGACTACGTGAGCCTAACGCAATCATAGACCACGTTACTTTCTGGCACAGTGAAATTGTAAACGTTTCGCTGAATTCAAGAGAATCATTCAGGAATTCCGATTTACGTATGCTTAATCATCGTTTAATAAATGAATTTACCGTAAACAGTGAGTGGTCTCTTTTAAACTTTGTTAACTGTTGAAGACTTCACCCTGAAAAAGAATAGTTTCAACCGAAGTTCGAACGTCAAAATCTTCGTCCTATAACACCAACAATCACAGGAAGTTTGTTTTTCATTACCCAAAGCGTCATTAATATCTAAAGTTTCTTTCGAACCTACGTCATCAGAAGGTAGTCATACTTGTAGGTCGTGACATAAGCCGTGGTTATCGGTACTTGAACATCTGATTACTGGCAGAGAGTATCGAAAGAAAACAATTATTGTTCACAAACCTGTGTTGTTCTATTCTTTTCATTTACTATTAGTATTAAATGAAAACATTCGCTGCACACAGGACTGTGCACTTTTCGCCTGTTCAACCCATTGTGTTTACTAAATATTTATCTTGCAATGAAAAAAATTATGTGCAGCTCAGGCTCCCACATAACTTTGGGGTCACGGTTGAAAATCATCCAAAATCACTAAAAAACATTGAAAACGTTGTAATTAGTTCACGCGTGGGCTCTTCTCAAAGCAATACCCTGCTCAGCGAATTGTCCCCCGGCACAAATGCAAGCCATGCGAGCGGGAAGGTCTGGTCGAAAGATGAGGTCTCTCCGTTCTCTCGCTACCAGGTATTATTGAATGTTGGAATTGCACGAGTCGCTGTTTTATTTTGTGACCCTCAAAGATAATTTGCACGATACACGCGTGGAATGGAACCTTTCACTCTCGCGTATCGGCCGTTTGGTTGGCATACAGTATCATTGTCTTCAAGATCACGAGAAAAACAGAAAAATATAAGCAAAGGTACAACTTATTGTCATTCATTATTGAGAACAAAAAAAACCTATGGTCTATGAGGTGTATTTAGCATTCCAAATACAAGTATTTAGTTTTTGTAGAGTAGTTTCTTTTTTCTTTCACTCTGAAACAAGTTTTGTATAATTTTGATAAATTAAAAACTGGGCATGCATTTTAACCCCACAAATTCTACCCAAGTACTCTTGAATTACTTCGCTTAATATCACCTAAATTGTCAGGGCAAAAGTTTGGTCTACTTTGAGCGTTTTTAAAATCCACCCCACAAAAATCCAGTCGCCAACACCTGAAACTGACATCGAATTTTGCGAGGAAGAATTGCACTTACCAGATCCCCAACAGACAACTCCGAGATGACCGTAAAACTTCTACCACCCTGAGCCGCTCCCATGGACATCTCAGAGATGATCATAAAATTTTACCGCCTAGAGCAGCACAGACGATGCGCCTCTGCAGATGTTCATCGTCTAAACTTTATGATACTCATATGTTCTATGTTGGGTGCTCGCATTGATGCTGCTCGAATACTTGTAGGAAAACGAAAATATAAGGGGCAAGGAATATTTGACGCAGTTAAATTAGAGCACCCATGACCGTCTTAAATGTGTTGGTCATCCTGAAAATCATACGTTGAAGTAGGTGGCCTAGCGAACCTTCTCCAACTCTGTGACTTGTGCACTATTACACAGATGAAGAACAGACTTATACTTAAATGTACACTGAAACTATGTACTTACCGCTTTACAAGTTTGTGTAAATTATGTAAAAGGAAATAAATAATCGTGAGCTGCATTGTTTATGGATTGGGAATTGTCGTGATATCTAATGATATTTCCACTACATTTACGTAGATGGAAACCTAATTCATCGAGCACTCGGTGGAAATTGAAAGTTTTATGACGGTCTAGGTTATAAAATGTTCAATCGCCCATATAACTGAACAGAGAAGCTAATAAGAAGATTGAAATGTCCTATCAAAGTGACGTTAAGTAATAACGGATAATTTCTCCATAATGTCTTCATTATTTGTATGAACTAACTGACGGGGAGAATCTCACCAAAATTTTGCACAAACAAGCTTGTGGCTCTAAGCTCATCTTTCTCAAAATTGAAATTTAAGGAGCATCTGCAACCTTACAAATAGAGTCGCCAGTTTATCCTCCGAGATCAAGAGTTTCTGCTGTGGTTTGAGGGTCACACGCCAGTTTTATGCATTAAGTCTTTTTGGTGCTACTGCAATCACAGAGGGCCCATTATATTTATTAGAGAGCGACTTTCATTTCATTTATCGGGTTTAGGAGTGGGGGGATTTTTATCACAGTCTACCAGCCTATACCGCTAAGTGTTCTACTACTGTAGGTATAAATTGATTGGCGGTTATCATAAATATGAAAGCGAAGTGCCACCGCCTTTCCCTCAGGATTTTAAGCATAGAATTACAAACCGTTTCTGATGCTATACAGGAGGAACGGTCCTTCTATATCGGGGGAGACACTAACCTATCCATCACAGTTTCCCTGCCAGGCCCAAAAGCGTCTGCCGTAGTACACCTCCATCAACCTATGCAAACATTTCATCTCCCTTTATGAGCTTAGGCCTTACAAAAGGCGGATTATTAGACGAAGCGAGTTCACTCTGAGTCCTAACTTTGTTCAGCTCACAAAGGCCATGCTGAAGCGCTGCAGTACGTTCCTCAAATTCTCAAAGCTTCTGGATTCGGTAGTCTTGAGGAACTGGGTTGCGTCGTCACCCAGAATAGCTACTTCTATTAAACAGCGAAGTTAAAAGCGACTTTGTTGAGACTGAGTCCTTTCTGCATAGAAGCATTGCTGCGCTGCACCTCTGGACTGAGAGCTTGGTTTTTCTTAGGGAAGCAGGAACGTGAAGTTCATCTTAACAGCTATTGTAGAGTAATACGAGTGCGTCAAGTACGCAAAATAATGTATTCTCGGGGCTGTTGGAGCACCTTACGGTAACTTAGAGCTTAGAACCACAGAAATAATGATTGCTCATTTTAAAATAATGAGCAAATTTGAAGCAATTTAGAAATCAAATTGGTGTACGTAATACTAGTAATAAACACGTATGGAGATTGCCACTTTCGGCCACTCTATTGAAAAACTTATTATATTTTATTTATATAAATAGTTAACTCTTTTAATTATTTTATGCCAAGACCGCTTCCTATGTACTCAGGACGCTGCCTTGAGAGTCATGGAGTAAAAAAATTATTCATGTAACTTGCTGGAACGTTATTTTGATTTCACTGTACAGGATGAGACTACATAACTGCACTAACTTGCAGTATGAACGGGTCTACGAAATATTCTAAAGAAGTCTAAATTACACTGCACTTTAATGTCACGATAGCAACACGCCCAGAAGAGGGAGGTCATCAATGTATCTCAATTAGTTGCGCACGGAGAATAAGAAAGCAAGTAGTTGAATGATTTCAATTCTTCCAAATTTTTAGTGATTTAGCTTCCTCAACAGTTTTGACTGAATTATGTCTTATGGTTCTACCAATGAAAAACCTAACTGCAGATTTTCCTGCATTTGACATGAGGAATTTCATACACATGACATTCATTTGCAATATGCGTCGCTATATTGCACAAGCCTAATGAATTCTTGGAGCTGACGTGTCAAACCGGAACCGGACAAACTTCTGTTCCCTCGATCTATTGGGCATTGAGGTTGCCGGGCTTGCCTTCGCTGTGACAGTGGACAGAAATATTGACCTCTACCCTGCTATGAGTAGTCTACGCATCGGTGCAAACCCTTCACTGGAACACCAGCGAATGCATCCAAGGAGGACTGGAACACCAGCGAATGTATCCAAGGAGGACTGGAATACCAGCGAATGTATCCAAGGAGGACTGGAACACCAGCGAATGTATCCAAGGAAGACAGGAACACCAGCGAGTGTATCCAAGTGGGACTGGAACACCAGCGAATGTATCCAAGGTGAGACGCGGACGTGGTGTCCGGAGCGCCAATTGAGTTGCTCTTCTCAGAGACTCCAACGGGGCGGAAGAATCTGCAGAAAATTGATCAAAACTGAGGAAACGCTCAGCTGTTCCACGACGGATCAAGAAATTGCCTGTCTTTTGCTCGGGTACTGGTTTTTATTCGTTAGCTTTTGATTAGGATATTATCAGGAAATTGTTGTTATCTCTATTTATTTGACCTAACGCTCAAGTAGCTTTTTTCAGCGTTATGATTCATCATAGGGTGAGGTTCATTAATTACGGCCTGAATTCATTTCTTACAGTGAACTGACCTTTTCATTAGTTATTATCCGTGTTTCAATCCATGTTCGAATAAAAAGTAAATGACTAGGCAAAGTGTAGCAGGTGCTTTACACATCAGGTTCGTTACCAGGTGTTGAAAGGTGACTTTAAGCCCCTTGAAGTAATGTTAAAATGACGTGAAAATTTAACTACCGTGAGACTTGAGGCTCGCACCAGGCAGTCACGGATTGCGTTCCGTAAGTACAAATGCATATGAGGCATCATTTATATTTATGAAGTAAAATTTGCACGAAAAATTCCTTGCGTGTCTTGACTAAAGGTATCGAAGTAGTGAATGAGGAAGAATAGGTCAGCGAGTTTAAGCTCACAAATCCTTTAAGAAAAATGTACAAGCCAGTTTTCCTGCAACGATGCTCATTTTATTAAGGATGATTGAGTTTAAACACCGTAATATCCCTCGTTGTATCATAGGAGGTGATGATAGACGGAATGTTTCTGCCCCATTACGGTTTCGTTTTACTATGAATGTGCTAGACTCGTATTGACATGAATGCTACCGTAGGCCGCCATAAAAACTACTAATATCAGAAATAAAAATAAAAGAATCGCGGACCAAGTCCTGAGTCAAATTTCTCGGAAGTGAAGTGCTTTCATGTTTGCATCGCGTCTGAACTTTTACGCGTATTCCTTTTCATTGAAGCCCTCGGTGCTCCATCATTTGAACTTCAAGTTAGTATCTTTGAAAGCTTGATTCCTTGAAGGCTTTAAGGACGTCAATGGAGGAGAGAAATTTTCCGAATGCGATGCCATACGTGGCAACCGAAGGGCAGGTGCTGGCGGAGAAGCAGAGCAGAATGTTCAAGAACTAGGATTTTGCCAGAAATAATTTTATATTTGCCAAAATTATTCACGCGTGTCCTCGTTTCCCAACAACTGTAACAACTGCATCAATATTTAATGTTTTTGTGTAAGACGAATACAAGATTAGTGGGTACTGATTTTCAGTCGTGTATTAAGATTATTCCCCTTCAAGATTTCCAGCGAAACGAAACAGGTTTAGCCGTTTTTTGTGCCGCGGTATGGCCGTCGAAACCAAGGGTCGTGGCAAAACCAACGGCTCGGAGGTGCGAGTGTGGACTCGACTGACTCGGAGGTGCGAGTGTGGGCTCGACTGACTCGGAGGTGCGAGTGTGGGCTCGATTGACAGGTATGACCACTGTAGTGGGAACTCGCTGCATTTTTTTCTTAAAGCTTGATTCGTAATGTATTTTTTCACAAATTCGATGATCTTTTGAAAGGAGGTATACAGTTAAGCGGCTGTGACGCTCGTTGGCAAGTTCTTACCACCTACGAGTTTAGGAAATGCCGAGAGAATCTAAATTTTTTATCTGAAGTTTGACCATGGAATCCATGTTTTCTATTAAGGAACTTAACCATTCAGAAATTGCTGGATTAAACTTTGAACGACATTGCACTTCTCTCATCGCCATCTTGAGAAAATCAACGAGAAATGAAACGCTAAAATACACTGATGCTAAATGGACTGCCACCCTCACGCCTAATTGAGATGCAGCGGCCACGTGACTTGACTTTCCGAGGCGCTTAAGCCGTTGGCGCACAAAAGGACATAACTGCTCCGTTTCACAGGGATGTTGTTAGTTCATATGTTAAATGCTAAATGTAGTCTTATTGCAGATATGCATAGAGCCGGAAATATTTTCTCGTACGAAACCAAATGCAACCATATTGCAGAGATAATTTAGTGGTTAGAGAGCGAAGAAATTAAAGAGAACGACGGTGTTAGCTGGACAAGGCTGTTGCAAGAGTCTCTCGCCAAACTAAAACTAAGAGCACCAGAACTGTAGGGTTGTTGCAAGAGTCTCTCTGTGCCTAATTTCAGCAGCACTCAAATGCACCGCTTGCAATTTAATTTATTAAAGTTGCCCTAGCGCATTTCTCAATTACTTGTGATGGCGTATCGTCAAATGCTTTGGTATACACACCTGCGTAGTTATATAAGTCGGAGTTGGGTTATGAATAAATAGTATTTCATATAAATTCGGTCACTTTCAAATTGGGTTTCCTTTATTAAATATCAAATACTTTCATTTATGCTCGAGCCGAAGAATTCAGTTCTAAGAAAAAACATTTTCCGATTTATCTTTTTCCAAAGAACGATCCGAGTGAAGAATTGATCTGATTATTTTTTCATTTAAGGATTAGGGACTTGAACTAAGCTACTTACTTGGAAATTGTCGATAATTTGCAAAATGCTCAACTGGAGTTCTCTGAATGATGTAGCTACGAAAATATTTAATGCAAGGAATTAGTAGTCAGCATTCACTGTTCTCTGCTTTTTTCAGAGAATATCTTGGAAATGTAAGCCGCTGACGCGAGAATTTTTTTCTTGAAACCTCGAAGAACAATAAAACCTTAGTCCTTGACCGGCCAATTTTTCTCGCGATAAGATGTTAGCTTTGGTCGGATGCTCGGAGAAGGCTTTTGAAGCGGTCCAAATTTGTATCAGCGGCCACTTTAGATTGTAAAATATCAATGCAAGAAACAAATTGCCTTAAATATTTTTGGTAATTTTGACAATTTTAGGAGGCCTCAGTGCAACTGAACTGGAGACCCTTCCTGCAGCAACGCTCCTCCGACTCTCACAAAGACCCAAACGACAACAACAAATTTGCAAGTCAAAGAAAACTTTAACTGCCCCTGTAAAACCCGTAGCTGACTGCGTGGAGAAATGTTTTCGAGCTGTCACCAAATTGAAGGGGACGACCTCCCCTGGGAGAAGATAACCTCTTTTGCAGCCTATTTTAGAGGCCTTGGCTCTCATTCTAGTGTCGGCCGAGAAATTTACTTCTACGGCGAAATAAAAAGCACGAAGGTTCCGTCGTTGACGAAAAAGAGCTCCAAAAGTGCTATGGCACCGGCGATACTCGATGAAAGTGTTAGATTTATTGGGACTGATGGAAGTGTTGTGTCTTGCGCTGTTTTGGCTAAGTGATTTCTATACTTCACGTGATGAGGAATCTTACAATGGACGTTAAGAAACAGAACATTTTTATTATTTCCTCCTAGAGAAGGTAAATATCTTTTTTATTCATAAAGATTTCAATAGGTTACCCGATAACAAGTTGTCATCGTAAGTTTATCAGTGTTTACTACTCAAAAATGATCTAAAAAAAGAAGGATATATGTATTTAGCAGTAGTGCTTGGTGTGAGGCCATAGACAGTCGGCGTCGTAGCAGTAGCAGCGAGATGGTGGTCTGAGATGAGACTTTGGCATCTAGCGGCAGTCATTTAAAACACGGTAAACTGTCTGCTTTCGGAGAGCGTTAGTCGCCCTGAGCTTTGGCTGCACCGTGAAAGTTGAGTGTTCCATAGCAGCATTTGTATTAGCATGGCCTAACTTGGTTGACGAAAACAGAACACTGATCTCTACTTGATTAGGATTAGGTCTTCCATAACTAAGTTTTATTCCGAGGCTTTAGTTGCGTCAGAAAATATAAAGATGTGAACGTTTCATGAGTGCAGCTCTAAAAAATTATTTTAAAAAGTTACAACAATACGGGGCTCACATAATGGGCCTGTCTCAGCTGCCATCTTTCGAACGCACGGTGCGTATCAAGTATATTTTAAAATCAGGTCTCCCATGGAATGGATATATTTTCGCATCAGCGCCCAGAATAAGAACAAATAATGACCTAACTAAAGTTTGGGCCAAGGCTACATCACCTCCCATTTAAACTTCGAGCATTTTTCAGCGCATTCCCCATTATTTCGCCGGACGCGTGACCCAGGAATATTTCTTCCGCGAGATAAAATGTCAGCGCTCGGAAATTCCGCAGAACCCGACCGATCTTTCTGAACGTACAGGATTTCCAGGACATCCACGACAGCGACGCGACGTTCTCGGGCAGAGAATGTTCCAGCGTTGCAGCGACAGGAAATTTGTAATTGTTGGGAGAGATGAAAGTTAGGTGGAGTCGGTGTTGACTGTTTGATGCTTTGATTCAGCGTTGTGCGTATGGTAAGAGTAGCTATGAATTAAGTGAAGGAAAAAACATGCATGTTTTTCTAGAAATTCATTTGTCAATTTCGTATCTCACATAGCATTAGGACACAATCTAACGGTGATGAACTGTTTTCCTGTGAGTCAGAAAAGCAAATGTTTCATAGTAGCAAAACCATGCGGAATGAAAAAGCCTAATTTTCAATATGAAAGAAAGACCTTACGTTACGCAGCGTAAATACTTTGAATGGCTCGAGATTCCGAAGTTCGCTTAGGAGGAAATTGAACAAATCTTTCAAGTACTTAAAGTTCATACAATTTTTTCAATAGGTTTAGTCAAAGCACAAAGTATAATATATGAAGTGTAGGAGCAACGCAGACACAAAAGAGACCGCAGCACGTGCGGGCAATAGCCATTTGTCAGATCGAAATGTTTAAACGCTCTTGGAAAAACGAAGTCATGAAAATATTGTGCCGTTCTAAAAGTGGTTCAACCATTGCAAGCTCATACATTATTTCCACGCTGTTACTAAAAGGTCGTCCATGCACAGGACGACGACATTTTTCGGAAGTGCGTTGAAGTTCAGCAAAGCAGCACATGGTGTACGTGCCTGTGATGTTTTTGAGCTCATATCATTCAAACGAGCCAGGTTTTTCGTTCAGATATGGTTAAATGGAGCACATCCTTTTGCGCACCTGTAATGTACAGCAGAGAGCAGAGAATTGCGATTCCTATGATACGAAAACACAACCAAACGCTCCTCGACTCTTACTTATCTTACTTCAAATCGAAAGCCCAAAACGTGAGGGACACACCGGCTTTTTTTATTTAGCAGCCTAGCTTCTAATCTAAGATGCTGCAGAATACGGCAAAGAACTTGGGAGCCAAGCAAATAACGGAAGAACATAGCGCTTTTTTGGACAATCGTTAAGACGGAGACCGCACATCACCCCGCTGCTGAAGGGCGGTCGACGCAGAGTGGCCACCAGGCTTTGAGCGGAAGTCGATTTCTAGGATTCATGGCTCGGATATTTTCTATTTTTCCACTCCCGCGCTCGACAGAAAATAATTTGTTGCACGCGAGTTGCTTTTTTTCTGTTTGTAAGGAGAATATTTTCAGTGTAGCTCTGTGCGGGGTACGAGCACTGCGGTAGATCTGACGCTGGGTTCAGTAGCGATAAACAAACTGCCTCTTCGGATGCCTGTGAAGACGAAGTAAATTTTCCAGGTGATGAGCTCCACGAGTTGTGGAGAAGATCACGGGGTAATGCCTGCACACTGAAGCTAATGATAGATTTTGAACCCCAGGAGGTGGTTGCAGACGCAGAAAATACGTACCGTTACCAACTTACGAAGGCCGCAACTAAAGTTACACAAGGCAAATAAGAAGCTGCTGAAAGAGCACTGCCGCTCTCTGACCACGTTAGTGTTGACGTATCACTGTGACATACTCGCGAAAATGTTGCCATTTTACTGCAGTGTTTTCGTGGAAGTGTCCTAGCGAAGCAATATAAGATGTATTAGTAAAATTTCACGATGCAGCAGAGAGAATATTTAACTTTATAATAAACATAAAGGGGTCTCCTATCGCACTGGAAAGCCTCTAGGTCCACCACCTAATGGTAATATCATCGATCACTCGGTAGAAATTAACCATACCGTACTTATAGCAAACTCCAAAGTAATGGCACCGTCCAAATGCTCTTGATTTGAGGACTCTGGAAAGTATTTTGATTCACAAGCACAATCCGTCGCTCAATGATCATAGGAGCTCGGCATCACTGCAAATACTGGCCTGGCTTTTGTTAGTGTACAAGGTTGATTTCTAAGTTCATTTTTTTGACATATTTGAAAAATTGTGTATTGAACTGTTTCTGTATAAATTTGTGATTTTTGTTTTTAGAATTTTCTACCGAAGATGAGTGATGTCTACGCTCAAAAGCTCCGCATTTTATTGAATTTTATGAAAACAAAATGCTTCTCATAGCCTTTTTAATTACTTTCATTACATGGATGCATTAGTTTTTGAATGCTATGTTATTCAAAAATAGCAATAGCATGTGCAATAACTGTGAGACATATGTAGACGCCAGACAACATTCGACACAATTGAGATCTTTCCCCAATGAATATTGACTCGTGAAGCTCTAGATCGCGCCTCTAGATGTTATGAGTACAGAATCTGATGCGCTCTGAGAGTGCAGGAGAAAAATTATCTTCAGTGGAAAGTTCGCGCTCGCGGAAAAGTTTGCTTTGGGTGCAAAGTTGAGCTTTGGTTGAAATTTTGAACAGGAGAGCATTTGAATTTCGTCCACTGCCCCCGCCAGACGCTAGAAGCAAAATTCCTGGGATGAATCAGCCGGTAAATACCGAAGCAGCCTCGGCTTGTGGGCGGAGTGGCGGGTCCCGTGGCGGTGTGAGCAGGATGCGACGTAATATCTGCACTACTAATTGAAATTTCACTTTACAGCCGAGAAGTAGAAGTGAATTTGGAGGTATTGCGGGGCAACAAACGTGGAAGCTATTTATAAACTAACATGTTCAACATAATGAATAAATTTAAATACAGCTGGGTGGTCGTGAACGCTTCAGAGAAAGCCGCTAACTGTTCACTTGCAGGCACGAATTCTGTGTTTGAATCTTCAAGTGTGTTTATATCTTCCCAGATACGTTAACTATTAGATTCTCGTATATACTATAAATTCACCTAAGAATCGCATCTTCCAATTCAATCGGCATTAAGAAAATCACAGTCATCTGTGCTGGAGATACTTTAAAATAAATGCTAAAATTCTATTGATCATACACCGGTCAGTTTATCATCCCCACTACGCTTCTCGGGACGCTCATTTTAAATTCCCATGTAACTACTGTAAAGAACGCTAGCGCATCTCTGAAGCCATTAACTGCAACTCAATTTTTAGCGCCGTTCAGGGAATATTGATCGGCATTAGTGTGCAGGTGCTTTCAAGAGCGTAGCTTTTGAAGGCGTAGCTGCGGGAATCACAGAGCGTGCTCAGACCAGTGCATAAAACATGGTCCCCTTGCAGGGAAAATGTTATAAAAGAGTTTTTAATGCACGATATAAAACAGTGCACAGAACATGGTATGAAAATGTGTTTAGAACTTGGTGTAAAACAGTGCAAAGAACCTGATATAAGATAGTGTACAGAGCATGGAATAAAAAATGGTACGGAGCATGGTATAAAATAGTGAACCGAACTTGGTATGAAACAGTACTTAGAACTGTGAATAAAACAGTGCACAAAACATAGCATAAAACAATACTTAGAACTTGGAATAAAACAGTAAACGCAACATTATATTAAACTGTGTATAGAGCACGCTACAAAACAATGCATAGAACATATTATAAAACAGTGTGTAGAACACGGTAGGGAACTGCGTATAAAAATTGGTACAAAACACGACATAAAAGATGGCCACCGTGCGTACAAAACACGGCATAAAACATGGCTACCCCACGTACAAAACACGGCATAAAACATAGCCACCACGCGTACAAAACACGGCATAAAACAGCCACCACGCGTACAAAACACGGCATAAAAAATGGCCACAGCGTGTACAAAACACGACATAAAACAGAACCACCGCGCGTACAAAACACGGCATAAAACATGGCTACCACACGTACAAAACACAGCATACAACATGGCTACCACGCGTACAAAATCAGGCATAAAACATGGACTTCGCCCGTACAAAACACGGCCTGTAACATGGCATAAAACATGCCCACCGCGCGTACAAAACACGCATAATATATGGCTACCGCTCGTACAAAACACGGCATAAAACATGACATAAAACATGGCCACCGGGCATACAAAACAGGGCATAAAACATGGCCAACGCGCATACAAAATACGGCATAAAATATGGCCACCACGCGTAGAAAGCCTGGCATAAAACATGGATGCCACGCGTAAAAACATGGCATAAAACGTTGCTACCGCGCGTACAGAACACGGCATAAAACATGGCCAGCAATCATACAAAACAAGGCATAAAACATGGCCACCACGTGTACAAAACACGGCATAAAACATAACTGCTGCGCGTACAAAACGCGGCATAAAATATGACCACCACGCGTACAAAACACGGCATAAAATATGACCGACACGCGTACAAAACACGGCATAAAACATGGCCACCACGCGTACAAAACACGGCATAAAACATAGCTACTACACGTACAAAATACGGTATAAAACATGACCACTGTGCGTACAAAATACGGTATAAAACATAGCTACCGTGCGTACAAAGCACGGCATAACACATGGCCATTAATGCGTACAAAACACGGCATAAAACATGGCCACCGCGCGTACAAGATACGGCATAAAACATGGCCACCACACGTACAAAACACGGCATAAAACATGGCCACCGCACGTACAAAACACGGGATAAAACATGGCCACCACGCGTACCAAATACGGCATAAAACGTTGCTACCGCGCGTACAGAACACGGTATAAAACATGGCCACCGCGTGTATAAAACACGGCATAAAACCTGGCCACCGCACGTACAAAACACGGCATAAAACATGGTCACCACGCGTACAAAATACGGCGCAAAACATGGCCACCGCGCGTACAAAACATTATAAAGCAGTGAATATAACATCGTTAATATCAGAGCATAAAACACGGTCGCCGCTTGCGCTTGCCAGTGTATAGAACGACTCGATACGATGAATATGAGAGTAACGAGGAAATAAATGTACAAGCAATAATCATTGACAGAAATCATCAGGATTTTACCGTTCCCTTGTTGGAATCACCATTTCTGCTGAATGCGATCGTTGTAAAGGGTCATTCAAAGTCTTCAGAACATGCAAGTTTTGCGATAAAAATGCCATATAATATGCTCTCTGAGCGGTGCAAATTCAGAACTTGAGCTATAAGCGTCGCCCTCCGACCGAAGTTATTAAAAAAAAAGAGCCCAAAGCCCATAATATGCGCTGGTTTTGCATGCCAAAGTGCTGGGGCTAAATTAAGCGAACTTGTACTTCTAGGGTAACTTAGTTCACCCTCGGTAAAAGTTTAAATGCAAGTCCAAGTCTGAACCTGATACATGGTCGGATTTCAAGTACAAACACACAGCTTCGCTGAAGTGTGGCAAGTTCTCCCGACCGTAAAGCAAGGGGTAGAGTTGCGGTAAATCAACAGGGGTGAACTAATTTCAGATTGGTCTGTATTAACAGGGGTGAACTAATTTCAGAATGGTTTGTATTTGTCATAAAAGCAACAGTCGCAACGAATGGTTAAAATGCGTGCGTAAAATGCTCCAGCGCCACCGTGCTCAGTAGCTCTGGATAATCAAAACTGCGGCGTAGGTCACAGTGATCAGCTGGTAGCGGCAGTCCAGCGAAGTGCTCGTAGCTACGCTGTACCTGTGCTATGATCGATCAAGTTACGCTCAAGATTTCATGCAAGTTTTCACGTAATCTTGCGACACCTCAGAGCTCGGGTAAGTAGAGTAATTAATGAGGGTAAGTGAATTAACGCTTCAGCTAGCAGGACTCACGTCAGAGTGCATACGTAATCTCTTCGAAGTGGTTAACGAGATTTCTACCATTATTTGCTATTGTGATTACAAATATTCGCATGAGAACTTTATCAGGCGTACCTGTTTCGTAGCGAGAAAAACATGGGTATTTGATTTCCCTTAGAATCTACTGTCTTGACACGTTGCCTACGTATTGGGGCCTCGGTGTACCATCCAACCAGTGTTGCGTAATGGTTTACCTGTGCACTAACACTTTTTTATCTGTGGTTACAGAAAACCCTCATATATGAATTATAAACATAAACAAAGACCATTGTGCAGAGTGAAAAGGAAAAGTAAAAATGACAGGAACAAATCTAACTTCAAAGCACGAAAGTGTCACCGAATTCAAATTCAGTGCCTATTATGGAACAAATTAGGTATGCATTCATACATAGGGAACGTGTTGAAATGGTGTACATTTAAAATGCACTAGGTCAACAATTTTGTACTTCAGGTAGAATTTTTTGACTTTCAACTTTCTCTCATTTGAATATTGAAACATTTATTATTCTGCAGAGCCAGTAAAGTTGCGCAATTTAGCTGAAATGGCCAAATTCCATTGCATTTTTACTGCATACTGTACAATATACTGTAAATGGCTAGTCAAATATCCGTTATGAAGATAATGGTTTATGCATGGCCTAGGAGAGTCCATTCTAACTAACGTATGAGGGTGGATTAAAAAGTTCGCAAAATTTTTCGCCCAGGAATTTTCCCCTCTTTCATTTTTTTGACTAGTGCGTTTTCATGCTTCCTTAAAACATTAACACAGTAAGATGTTGTTACAGTTCTAGATCTTGAAGATAATCTACTTGTTACACTCCATGTGAACCCCAGAAAAAGGTGGCCGTCACTTTTGGAGCCGACCTTTGTTAGTAGAACTTCTTTGACCCCGGTAACGCACGTGAAAACCGTTGTTTGACTGCTGCTGGGATTCGGGATCGTACTGGTAGATCCAGGTTACCTCTCCGGTGATAATTTTTCCTGAAAAATGCTGTTCATCATTTTAAATTTTACTCAATATCGTCAAGGATAGATCACATCGAAGATTCAGGGGACCAAGGCGCCACGCTTTCGGGACCCATCGCGCTGAAAGCTCGCTTAGTCACAACTTATCGTGCGTAATAGAATTTGCCGAGCCATATGAAATATCTAGGGACATAGTTAACACGTTGACTCCGATTCTCCACACAGGTATATTCACATACCGACAAATATCTCTACTGTGAATTCGAAATGAAGGATTTTGGTTTCACAAATTTGGTTACTCTATTAATTTTCTTTCTAATCAGAACTAGCTTATTCGATTGATGAACACAAATTTGAAGAAAACTTGAAAATTGGTATTTATACATGATAGTGCATTGGTTACAATAGGTTTGGTTAGATGATCGCGTGTACCATATATGACCCACTTCGGAGTCAACGTGTTATCTCATTAACTATTATTCTTTTACCTTCTTCAATTAAATACCGGCCTCCCTCGGTGTTTTGATCATTTTTTGATGTTTCTGGTCATTCGCTGCGACGGTTGTCTTCAAGGGCGTCTCTTCCTCTTTTGAATCTGTGAAACCACTTGCAGACGGCAGTTGTCTTTATAACAGTAGTACCGTAAATTTTATCTAAAGTATCCATGATGTGCGTCCCTTTCCCTTCGAGTTTCACTTGAAATTTTATACTCGCTCTTGTATCAAAATGGCTATTTTCTATGGTTCCAAAAGTGGCTTATCAACAGAGGGTCTCTTTTACAGAGGCATCACTGATTGCAGGTAACCAGAAGCCAGGTAGACACTGAGTGATATGGTCTGACATGTTTAATTTTCTTTTAACCTTTTTCATTGCTCCGTTAAAACTCCTCGAATTTTTTGATATCCTTTCGTACTCTCAAATTGAATTTTGTATAATTTTGTATATGATCTTCAAAACGTAATGTCTTACATTAATGACAATTCTGTAACAACGTATATGGCATATATACAGCAATAATTGCAATGAGGCCATGATCTCATGCTAAATGTTATTACAAGTTTGAAATTGTTAGCAAAAATATTAGAGTCTCCTCTCCCCCACTTTATGCTATAGAGACGTGTATAATGAACGTCATACAAGACATTAAAAACCCAGATCAAATTTGTGTATTATGTACAATGTACAGAAGAAATTTCATAATTGCGGTAATGGTAGAATCCAGTCATCCTAAAAAATACGGCTTCTCTCTGCGACTGCTGTAATTATAGTCATTTAGTCCTCGATAATAATCATTGGTCGTCGTCTCCTCCCATTATCACGTGGCTAGCAGCTACGATATCAACAAATCCCGGCCCTGGGAATGGCTGGCCGCCAAAGTGCTTTGATTATACCATATTGCTTAGGATTTTTGTGGAAATATCTTTTATTCTACCAAAGTTACGATCAATATACGCCGACCGTAAATTTGCCACATGTATGTGACAACTTAGATAGTTCTGATAATTCGGCTACAGGTGTCCTGGTAAATATTCTGGTAGGACTAATTAGCTTCTGAAACTCGGTTCACGAAAGCTAGTTTCCAGGCCACCTGGGCAGTTTTTATCATGAAGACCACCAGCACTCGTCACAAGCTCAAGTTCTTGATCGTGCGAGAAAAACTTTTTTTTAAATAATATTAGGGCTCAAATGTATGAGAAACTTTAAGTGAATTCAAAATTTAAAGGTTTTTCAAGTAAATTAAGATTTTAAAATTTATTTCCGAAAGTATAGCGAAGCTTAAATAATACACAAATGAGTTGTACGGAAAGTCGTCATGAATAGCGCTTCACACCAGTAATACCAGTCCCACGATTTATACCAGTCCCACGAGCCATACCAGTCCCACGAGCCATACCAGTCCCACGAGCCATACCAGTCTTACGAGTCACACGCGTCACACGCGTCACACGCGTCACTCGCGTCACTCGCGTCACTCGCGTCACTCGCGTCACTCGCGTCACTCGCGTCACACGCGTCACTCGCGTCACACGCGTCACTCGCGTCACACGCGTCACACGCGTCACACGCGTCACAAGCGTCACACGCGTCACACAAGTCACGTAAGTCATGCGAGATGCCGCACATCTGCCTGGTTCTATAAAGGAAGAAACCTAACAAACTAAAAGTAAATAATTAATTTCTCAGTATTCGCTCGAACATTTCAGGGTAAATCCTATTACCTGGAGAAATAAAAAGTACGTAAATTAAAATACATGGATAAACAAATACATGAATAAAAGCAGATTTTACATACTGGTTGGAAATTTATATAGAGGCAGAACTCAATATGTAGACGCATCATTGTTCTTTTTATCCGCTTCACTTTAACTTATTTTTAACCCTGCAATTGAGCCTTGCAAGGAATCCTCTGTCTCAGCCTAGGGCTTACATTTTTCGTTTAATTTACTTAATAGAGGAAAATTTGTAAATCTATGTACCAGCCTGGGAACTTAAAGGGTTGACTGACATGAGCCAGAATACTATAACATGTATTTCCGCAAAACTCTACCCACGTCCTATGGTCGACGGTTTTTCCGTTGGTTTGGTAATTTGTAAGTGCTGTTGCAAGCGTGACTGCTGGACACTTGAAAATCGCTGTCACTGGAGCTTAATTTTAGATGTTATTGGCTGAGGAAAACGTTTATTGGGGCACACTGACGAGTCGCCGTAACGTAGACCTGCAAACACTTCGTAAGGAAATGTCAACAAAAAGGTAAGAATTAGGAAATATTCCTCATTTCAAGTCAAGATTGATGAGGACTTTGCTTATCAGTGAAATGTTTTGTCGGTTTCGCTGACATCAACGCAGGTGAATACAAAAGGGGACTACCCAGACAATGGCAAAATGTGTGCAAAGAATTCGCGAATGAATATTTCGGAGCTTGATTGATCCAGGGCGACTTCCTGTGGCTACAAATTGTACATAGAGCGATGATTACAAAAATACTTTAAAAAAATCTTCGACAGGAGTTTGAAAAGCAAATCTGGAACGGGGTGTTTGGAGGCGTGCATTTTATCTGCAGTAAATTTCTGGAACTACCTAACTACACGTATTTGTGAAAGTTTGGAGAAATTAGTTATAGGTTCAAAATGAAAGTGGAAGCAAAACCAAAGTGCTCAGATGCTGCAAAACTGACGTCTTGCATTTGAAGTCAATGCACGAAATGAACATTCCTTCAAAAATTCGTCGTACTTACTGAGCGAATTATCGAAGAAATGGAAATTTCACAGTTTATTTTCCGTTAAAAGTAGGCCTCAGCTCGTTGAACTCTAATTTTTGTTGCAACTCCCTCGCCCATACAACAAAACCCCCACAACGCCTCACCCATATATACTCCAACTCCTCCCCTTACCTAAGCACTTCAAACCCCACCTCACCCAT
>VOMN01130852.1:0-16633 GCA_014899125.1 Orchestia grillus | reverse complement strand
GGATATTAATATTATAAACGATGAGCGGTCCAAGATTTCTGTTGTCTGCAAGCACCTCGTAGTGAACTACAGAAGACGTCGGGAGGCAGGTATTAAAACTAAAGGCTTCGCAAGAGGTTATTGAGATGGGTACGAATAAATATGAACTTAGCTCATTTGCTATTATTGTTCATTATCTTATTTCAAATAAATTCATGCAAAAACTCTCATTTTGCCATTTTGGGTCAGAATAGCTTTGAAACTTCTCATATGAGCATTACTAAGAAAAGTATCCTATTGAAGGATATATTCAAATACATTCAAGAATAATACAAAGTTTTGAATAATTTTGAGCGTAACTGTATGTGATAGTGTTCACTTTGAGTCTTATATATAGTTCTTTTCCTGCCTAACGGTAGTAGGTTTGAAAGAATAATAATAGCATGTAAGTGTTATCTCTTATATGCACATTAATGTTCATTTTACATGTCAAAACTATGAAGAAACCTATTTTCATGTTGACGCTTGTATAGAAGAAAGTGAAATACATCACTATGCATTATTTTTCGACCTTAATACACTATTGTTCTGTATTTTGTTGTTATTAAATTTCAAAATTGGCTACTTTCTAGCCATAGGCACGAACCTTCGTTAGGGAGCGGGCCCCTGGGAAGGGCAGGTCAGACCCCGCTTTCCCCACCGGAGTCGAAGCGGTGTCAGTAATTATACAGCCCTTGAAACCCAATTCATTGTGCGTCTACTTGATTCTACTAAAATTTCTTCGTTTTTGTCATCTTGATCCCAGATGGCACAGGCAGCTTCGCGTTGCTGTAGGTAGTGTTCTCGTAAAGCCCGAGCCTCTTGAGCTTGTTACGTTATTATATCATTCATTTTTATATTGGACACACGACACTCATCCAGCACTGGCTGAGTCTGTCTAACGCCCCTTTAATTATCGTATATAAGAAAATCCAAATGCATTCGTTCAGCTAAAGGTTCAGCCAGGCTCAACATCCTACATCAGGAGTCCGTTTCACAATGGTGATCAGACGAACATTCGTCCACACGGAAATGTGCATTTGGAAAACATGACTTCACGGGCACTGATGAAACCTCGCTTCCATTTTTCCATTTTAGTACTTCATGTTGAGTTGCAAATGCTTGGCGCTTGAAAAAAAACAAGAATGGGCAATTTGGCACGTTCCTGTTGCCATGTTCTGTTCTGAATCTCGACACTTGGTGCAGCTTCCACTTTGAAGTTGATCTCGCTTTCCGGGGCTGATGAGCACAGCATGATTCGAGCCCTCTCATTCCGTGGCCGGTGAGCACAGCATGATTCGAGCCCTCTCATTCCGTGGCTGGTGAGCACAGCATGATTCGAGCCCTCTCATTCCGTGGCTGGTGAGCACAGCATGATTCGAGCCTTCTCATTCGAATGCAAGCCGGAGAGTTAAGCGACGTAAAATATACATCTGAGCTCGAGTGTTCGCTGGAGCTGATCAGGTGGCAACATTGTCGAAAGGAAGATAAGAAAAATCGTTTATTCCGAATCAGGTACATGTAACATTCTGTTTTTCAATTAGTAAAATTACAGCCTAAAAATTAAAACATGGAAGTCTTGACGGAACTTCTACTTAGGATCTGTTAGACTACAACCTTAAAATTACGTGTGGAAGTTGCGTTGAAACTTCGGATCGTGACGCTTAATTCGTTCCTAAGCGGGGAGAGGGAAGTGTGAACCCAAAACATCGTGCGATCTTTGTGTATGCCTCTTATTATAATAATTACAGTGCACAGACCCTTCACAGTGCAGTAATTACACTGCACAGACCCTTCACAGTGCAGTAATTACAGTGCACAGACCTTTCACAGTGCCGAAATTACAGTGCACAGACCTTTCACAGTGCACTGACCTTTCACAGTGCAGAAATTACAGTGCACAGACCTTTCACAGTACAGTAATTACAGTGCACTGACCTTTCACAGTGCAGAAATTACAGTGCACAGACCTTTCACAGTGCACACAGTGCAGAAATTACAGTGCACAGACCTTTCACAGTGCAGAAATTACAGTGCACAGACCTCTCACAGTGCAGTAATCACAGTGCACAGACTTTTCACAGAGCAGTAATCACAGTGCACAGACCTTTCGCAGTGCAGTAATCACAGTGCACAGACCTTTCACAGTGCAGTAATCACAGTGCACAGACTTTTCACAGAGCAGTACTCACAGTGCACAGACCTTTCACAGAGCAGTAATCACAGTGCACAGACTTTTCACAGAGCAGTAATCACAGTGCACAGACCTTTCGCAGTGCAGTAATCACAGTGCACAGACCTCTCACAGTGCAATAACTAAAGTGCTCGTTGTATCCCAGATTCTTGTCTGGCAGATCCGCAGGGCAGGGGCGTGAGACTCCTGAAGCTGTGGGTTCTCTGGTCACATTACTGGCACCGATTAGCTCGCTACATGAATTCAAACGAAGCATCTTCTGGGTCTTTTTAGTTTATCAAAACTAGATGTGTGAGTTATGTGGGTAGCTCATCAGCCTCACCGTGAGGGGGGCTCTGAGTCAGTTAACGAGTGAAGACGTCTCTTTTTCGCGGCTTAGTCAACTCAAATCACCTCGTACGAGGAGTAAAGCTGAGCACTCCTAGCTCTAATCTGTCCATTTTCATAGACTCAAGTATCAATGGAAACGAGCTTCACTCACAAGTGGGGCCCCTGTCTGCAATCAGCCCTCGTATAGTCCAATGCAGCATTGTTTCCTTTCGCTGGTTCTCGTGTCGCGGGCTCAGACTTGGTGCAGGAAGTCGTCTTTAGAAGTAACCTGTTCTGCGAGGGTTTGTCTCATCGTTTGTTGAGGCAGCTCCACTCTAGCGTGCACGTGTCGGAATGAAGAAATACCGCCACGAAGATTACTCTAAATGCAAGCTCTGAACATTCCAGTCACGCAGGGTGTGGCGTTTCTTTAAAAGAGAAGAAAAGCATGTAGAATTTTGGTCAACCTGATATCTAAATTCCTGAGGTATTAGCGCCTCAAACGTTTCTGCATTGCGTCTAGCATGACGTGCAGCGCTGGAGCTCAGAGTACCTCTCTACTTCGAGTAATTTATGAAACCCTCAAAAATACTCAAACTTATTTGTGACCGATCTTACCCAATAATGAGTGTTTATATTTATTGGGTAATATTTTATCCACTCTCTACAGTCTTTGCCTTAGAATTAATTCCGGTCACCAAGCTACTGCTAAAAGTCAATGATCACCTAGCTGTAGCGTTCAAATCATGCGATGTTACTTTACCACGAGCACAATTGTTATGAGTAGAAGCACTTCTTTCAAAATTGCACATTATAAATCTGTCATTATGCAGTAAGAGTGCTCTCTTCCAGTCTAGATTGACGTCGAGATATAAAGGAATACTGAACTTTATTTTTCAGACTCACATAGAAGCTCTTTACTCTAGAGCAAATGATGTAGACCTCTTACCAATCTTTTTCATTTCCTGTTTAGGCCTCATTTCTATACGTCAGTATTTTATACCCAATCGAAATTAAGACTCAGATGACCAGTGTAGTTAACCCCTTCATGAGTTACGACGAGCAGGCCAGCGGTGCACACACACGGCCTGTGTAATGGGTGCACACACACGGCCTGTGTAATGGGTGCACGCACACGGCCTGTGTGATGGGTGCACGCACACGGCCTGTGTAATGGGTCCACACACACGGCCTGTGTAATGGGTGCACGCACACGGCCTGTGTAACTGAGTGACCGTGTGAATGCAACAACCACGGCCACGAATATTCTCAGAATAACTCATTGAGGGAATCAGTTCCGCCACGGACGCCTGGACTGTTGAGTCCAGCGTAAGGTCGAGTTCGGACGCCACCATGCGATTGAATTGTTCACAATGCGGCTGATGGAAGAGCGGACCAGCTTCGGTGTCACCTGATGCAGACCTGCCAGCGAAGGCAAGTCGAGGCTTCCTGCGAGCGGCAGCTCCGGTCGCTGAAGTTCCCTCGGAAACGCGAGAGCTTCGAGCGTAGAGTGGTGGAGTGGTAGAGTGGTAGAGTGGTGGAGTGGTGGAGTGCCCCTGCGTTGTCACTGAGAGGTTTCTTCATGTCCTTTGTTTGGATGTTCAGGTTAACTGTTGATTTAAATCTTTAGGTTTGGTTGACATTTCATCCTTAATGACAAGGTCAGCTTAATAAAAACACTAAAGTCAAACGTATGGACCTGGCAAAACTAAATTTTAGGAGCATGTTTTTCTGTAGGTAAAATTTACCTCTCGTACAACGGCTGCCTTCCTGTATGATGAAGGTGAATTTGAGGATATGTTACTCGTTAGATTTCCTTTTATTTTACCTTTTTATTCCACACGCAAGATTCTGATGGAAGGACGTCATCTATTTCCTTTCTACTCAAGTTTTTTGTCACCTTGTTCGAAATATTTGCTCTCGACTACCACAACTTGCGTCAAAACGTTTTTTGACAAAAAATACTGCACGCGTGGTTTCCTAACTTCACGTCATTATGTTAATATCAACAATCATCGTCTTCAACCAGTTGTTTCCCAAATAAATGTAGTCATGCAAGATAGCTGTAATTCCTTGGCCCGACTGTCAATATTGATGACGTGTCCTCCGCGCGTAATTGCGCTCATGCAAGGACACCGTCACACAAGTGCGACCTGCGCTTCCAGTTACTGGAAGTTCACTCGCATGAACAGCGACGGCGCGATCTGCTTTTCAAGCCATCTCTTTTTGATGTGATGTTAGATGATCTTTGTGCCGGCGGAACAGCGGTTATCAGGATGGTAATAGCTTATTGGATGGGACCCATCCTTCTCTTTCTCCCTGTGATCAGAGCCAACCTTCTCACTTGTCTCCATGTCCAAAGCCTGCCGCGAACGGCCCCTCCGAGGCCTTCCAGAGCTTCTCTTCCAGGACCATTATTGTACAAACTGCTGAGTCATGCTCTGTGGCGTGTTCTACTCATTTCCATGCCCGGGCCGCCGCTTTATTGTGGCAAGTCTCTCGAACTCCAGCAAGTAGAGCGGCTCGTGTTTGTGTTGTGTCAAGGACTCACGTGTGTTTGTCTAGTAACCGAAACTTTAGGGCTTTTGTGTGTTCTGATTGACTGTGGAGTGCAGCTGTGTTTGTAGCGTCTGATGAGTAGGTGTGTTGATCTAGTATCCTCAACTCTCATGTTTATGTGTGTGCTGATCGTTTGTGTATCCAAAATTATGAATGAATGTACAGTGCAGCTAAATTTATTTAGTGTCAATGTTCCTAAATGTGTTTTGTTATAGTAACTGAAATTCAAGTGGGTTGTCTTCTAATATTGTAGGTACCTAGAGGGTAAAATTAAAATAATCGTGAAGAAGCTACTGATGATGCAATGCGCAGGTACCGTGGTATTGGACTCTACATTGATATGTTATTCCTTGAAAATTCCATAAATTGATGGCAAAGAGCACTCCCTCTTAGGAAACCAGGAAATAACCAAGTGCCATCACTGTCATTACCGATTTATATTTTTCCTTCCCGACCTGAGGCAGCGTCCTCCTCAGAGATCTCAAGGCTCCGCCGGGTGCGGGTGCCTGCTGTGCGTGCTGCTGCTGCGGAGGCTGCACGGCTTGCTCTCGCGAATTGTCTCGTGCAAAATAAATGCCTGTAACAAATTCGTAATCAGACGTAATGAATTCAATACACGTCAATATGTTTGTAAATATTTAAAAAATTGGAAAATTAGCTTCACGTGTGATTTTGCGTCTTCGTAGACAAGTAATAAATTCAGTTTTCCATTTTTTCGACGTTTATTTTGACGACAAAGGCATAGCAGCTCGGCGCCGGCCTCTCTACTCTCACACTTGCTCTTAGGGCTCCAGTTTTCGAACTTTTTACTTCAGTTATCACTAAACTTGAGTACTTTGTAGCGCTATTTCATTCTCGGAATACTCATGTGTTCAGTTTTTTTTTCATGTCTCCCATCATCCAATGCTTCTCGTGTTCATTTTCTCATTTTCACAATTGTCTTCGAAATCATGGGAACCGTTTCGTTACTTTATAATTTTCTTTATTATTAGCACAACATGAATGCGAGTTGCTCTCCAGTTCTTTGAATACTTCATGAGTGAATTACCTGTTTCATTTTGCCCATCTGTTATCAAAAACTTGATGATTTTCCAGTGTGATGAAAATTATTTTTGGACAATGAAATAAATTGCCGCATATCTCAACTTTTTCAAAAGCTAAACTGTTGAGAGACATTATGGTCAGAGTACTCGGTTAGCACGCGCGCAGGTGAGGTGGCGTACCAGGTCAGGGGCTGACAGTCTCGGGTGCTGACAGTCTCGGGTGCTGACAGTTTCATCGACAGAGCCCGAGCTCTTTTATGGGACAAGAGGCCTGAGTTCATCTTTTTCTCTCTAAACTTTTTTTCAATGTTAAATTTTTAAATAAGTCTCTTCTCTTCTATGAGCGGCACAGCACACAGAATTAAGGCCGGTTCAAACCCGTAGTCTACCCTACGAAATCTGTTTCACCAATATCCAGCTGTGTCCAACTCCCGATATCTATTTTACATTTTATTTCTGTTCCCACTATCATTATTTCTTCATGCAATAAAAATCATGGGCAAATCCATTGAGTCAACTACACAATAGAAACAATAGGAATAGCAAATGCTGATAAAACTGGAATAGGTCCATTGGACGAGCTCGGTAGGCAGACGCTTTAGCGTTAGCGCGTCATGGGAAGGAATTAGAAGCTTACAAGTGATGTGGGCACGTCCACGCTTAAAGTTTGATTGCCGAACCTTAAATTCGAGGTTTGTGGTATTGTCTAACCCGCCCTCAGCTTACTGGCACTCAAATCTTCCCCGCGATGGAGTTGGAAAATTGTTCTCCGTTGACGGGCCTATGAATTGTGCTCCTGAAATGATGCCTCGTTCACGAATTCATTTTTCTCCGATTTGAGACGTGAATGGAATTGATTGCTACTTGGATGCGAGTACTGTTCGTACACACGTCGTGACGTCACTCTGCGTGCTTGATTTCGGTTGCAGGTGTTTGCTGCGTGCGTGGGGCAGCCGAGGTGTCTGGTTGCTGGGTGTCTAGCAGCTCACACGCGTAGACTTGTACGGGTCAAAACCATTCTGTATTCATGTTGTGTAGTTGTCCTTAAAATTTAAATTTACCCTACTAATCGAGTAAGCTTTGAACGATACCGGCGATTCTGAGATGACGCTGTATTTATTTTGTGTACAAAATCCGTGAAACATGACTTCAAATGTTTACTGACTGAAATTCATTTGGCATTTTAAAATGTTGAAATTGTCATTTCTCTCTTTTCACTTTCTCGAAAGATGACACATTGTTGGATGCAAGCGTGATGGTAAATGACATAAAAAATAAATACTTTCTATACAGCAATGAATTTCTTGTTAAAAATGTCAGAAATTAGCTGAATTTTTGGAGATGCTGCTGTGAGTCTCGGCGTACGGTCCCCAGAAACTCCGCTTCAATTTGCGAGGAGTGTTGTCGTCAGCCGAATTTTAGCGAGGCAGTGTGAACATAAATTCGTCATTTGAAATGCACTTGTTGCAGCAAATTCATCCGTTTGCACAGACTGTATGTAAAGATACGTGCCAATGGTTCAGATGATACCGAATAGACTGTCTGTGTGGGAGTCACACAGGGCGTCCATAACAGATGCGTATAAATTCCAAGTATGGAATATATTTACTAAACGCGGTACACATTTGTGATAAATTTTGCTTCCTCGCCATTATGACGAGAGACGCCAGAATCTTCTCTGAAGCTCTGCTTTGGTCAGTCGCCGATAAAACCTGGAAGGTCAATTAAACTTACTCCGTGATACTAAGATTTTTAAAAAATACTCAGACTCGCGTCATGTAGTCTAAAGTGCTGGCACTGAAAACATACAAAAAAATTATTGTACAAGAATATAATTGCAGCAGCGTAGATCGCACGAGTAGAAGCAATACCCTGGCATAGAAAATCCAAACTATCAAGGACTTACTGAGTACCACGGGGTAGGCTCAATTTACCCTGTGGCCTTCCGTGGTCTCCAGTGAGAGACCTGGTCTGCAGTCATGTCTGCACGTACCTGCGACCGAATGTCTGCACGTACCTGCGACCGAATGTCTGCACGTGTCTGCGACCGAATAGGCAGTCGTTCAGGTCGTCGTCAGCGCTAAAATCTTAAAAGGGAGGTAGAATTGTTCATTTTTTTTATTTATAACTCTGTAATGTCCTTCGTTTGTGTTTTAGAGTTCGTCATAGCATCTCGAAACTTGTATCTTGTTTGGCTATTTTACGCTATTTTGTTCGACGTAGTCCGCGATGGTAACAAGAGCTGCTGGAAAATGTCTCTTCTGTGTTTTGTGCTGAGATGAAGGTTTTTTTTATTGATTCATGTTGAAATTCGAACTCCTTTAGACAGAAGGATGAAAATGAAATAGCATGTACAAAATGAATTCGAAGTACATTTGGTAGCGGTATATACATACGTTCTACTCGTAAGTACTGTCTGTTCATAATTATTTTCAGTTCGATCGTCTAATGTTTTTCTGCCGTGTTTTCTTCATATCGATTGTCACTCTCGAATGCATACCATGTTCGTATCGAGGCCATTCTCGCCTACACCGCTGGCAGTGCTTTGGCCCTCACAGCTTCGGTGCTTCTCGCTGGTTTGTGTTCCATGAGGTACTTTTCCTCCGCCCCGCCGGGCGTGGCAGCCCCACGTCCCCACGGCAGCCCCACGTCCCCACGAGAGTCCCGCGTCCCTACGGTAGTCCTCCGTTCCCACTGTAGGTTCACGTCCCCATACACAATCCCCACCGTGTTCCCGCAAGGCGTGAGTGACAAAGTCGAAAATTTCACGACAGCGGACCGAGCTGATGAGCGTGCTTGCTTCAGTTGTCCTCTGCCTGAAGGCGTCCGTGGAAGCAATCAGTCTCAAACTATGCGATTATCCGAATATTTCCTGTCGGTTGTGAACCCTCTCATTTGAATGCACAGCGAGGCACGGCCGCAGGTGCTGGTGCACTGTGGTTATGGTGACGCCCTGACACCGTGCTGTCGTCTGCACGCCAGTTGCGCCCCAAATATCTTATTTAAATAAGAAACTGTTCTCACCTGGCCATTATGCAGAACATGGCTCTGAGTTTTGCATGAACGAGGTATTGCTGTTTTCGAGGGACTGATGTAATGTGTACGCTGAGTTGTTTACGTCGCATACGGCCATGTCACCCGCAATGCAAAAATTTATTTGTTCTTGAATTATTATATGATTTATCAGTACGTTGAACTGAGTGAGTATGCTAGTTGTGATCTCAATGAATCCGTAATAAGTTATTGGTACTTGTGTGAGGACTTCGATGAGTGTGGTGCTGCTCTGGGGCTGGCCACGCTACTTCGCATGGTTCCCTTCACTTCATTGGGCTACAGTCCCTCATGTGTGGTTCCTGTGATTGATGAAATCCATGACGCAATGATAAAGCAGTTTATCTGTGAAAGTTGATCTTACCAGGCACTCGTCAGTGTCCCTATCCTGATTCGAATGAGTTGCACACTCCCTGCAGGGACACGAAAACTCAGCCTCCTCACCGTGTGACAGCAGAACTGCTCTATAGCCACTTAAATTTTTACTGATCTGCTACCACGGGCTCTACCTCGGCGTGACTGCGCTGGAATCAAGCATAGCATTTCCCCGCATCGATTCTCACTGCCACGTACTGTACCTGTGCTCTGCACCCAACAATCATGAGTTGTGCAGGCCTAATAATCAACAGAAAATTAATGCACATCGTGTGCGTTGGTGATACGTTTGGGGCCGTTGTGACCAGCGACAGCGTATCCCAAATTCGAACAATTTCCTCCACAGCAAAAGCCACGCAACGCCCCTGACACGGGCTGTGACAACCGACAAGTTCAACACAATCACACAGACCGGGTTGAAGGGCTTGTGTGTTCGTGCGGTGTCGTCCGTGTGGGTGCGTGTGTCGTGCACGGGACTTCCTCCGTCGCCGCCTCCAGTTCCAGGAAGAGGGCTGGATATAATATGCAGTTGTGCTCCGCAGGCCCAGGGTTGCATGCAGCAGCCGAGGTCTGGGTTGTGCTGGGCTTGCACGCGCCTCATGTGAACCAGTTGTCTCCAACCGCCAGTACTGAAACTGTCCGTTCCGACAGACGTACTATGGGTTAGGGCTCATCAAAAGTGCAAATAGATTCAAAATATCTGACTGGTAATCTGTCGCTTGTCTTGACAGTCGAACTATACACATGCGCTATGCATTAAAGTTTGCTCCACTGCTGTTAACTAAACGAAGATGGAACATGTGCAGCAAGAGTTGGTTTTTGATCTACGCTGTGAGTGCAACGTTGCATGCGACTAGGCCTTACGAGATCTTGGCCTAGATATTCCCTGCACGCGTCCAGCGAGGCCGCTCTGGGGCTCCCAACCAGCTCCGTGCTTCGTTTTTCTACTCCCTGGATAGGTCAGGCCGGGAATTTTCATTTTGTAACACCCGACTCCTCCAAACAGCTGGCTGGGGCGCAGGGTGTGCCTGCCCAATCATGGGTAAATTTGAAAGATAAACTTTTTCTTCTTCAAGCTCCCGTGCGGTTATTTGTTGAATGCATCGTGCATCTGTACCACTCTCACTCAATAATGATACGAAAAATTACCACATATTCAGTAGGTTTTGCATGTATTCAGGTACTGTTTTCCAGTTTTTGTACAATATTCCACTACGCAGGACATTTCAAAAGTTTGTAGCCTTTCTGATGAAATTCTCTAGGAAAATAGATGAAGTACGTCAGTATTTTCGAGCGAACTCCGAGCAAGAGATATGTAAATTTTGAAACTAAAGTCCTCGTTTGCGCTTATTAATGTTCACTGGAAGGCGTAGCTTCCATCAAATATTTAATTTGAGTTTTGGATTGCTTGATAACGCTCCTCAGGGCGTTTGTTATTGATGGTCCTAAATTTGCATTTTTTTCACGGTAATCAATAAAAAAATTTGGCGACTTCCGTTGTTGCTATTTCCTATGATGTTTCAATTGAGCTTTGCAAATTGAACAACTTTGTTACAACTGAACTTGGGATCTTTCCTTTGCTAGAAGTCTTGCAGCAGCCGCTGGAGCACGTTCTCACACGCAATCTTACCTCAGCAGCGACGAGTTGACTGGACTTCTCATGCCTAAATCTGCATGCACAGTTGAACTTCTCATCTAGTCACAGTAACGCGTGTCCGATGCAAAGGACAAACTCTGCTGGTCTGGATACATATTCCACCAGCCAGAATGCCCGGTACAAAAATTTTAAATGTGAATAATCACATGCGGGATGTTAACGTCGATGAATGATCTTCCCCTCCTATTAGTCCGTCGATAAAAGATTCAACTGCCTGCATAGTAATTTAGTTGTTGCCTTGGACTGGGGACCGTCGTACCCCTCACGGGCTTGCCACAAGTCATCACATATTTTCCTAAGTTAGATTTAATGAGACAAACGTCATTTAAAAGAGAAGCGTGCGTTGATGCTTGGTTTGCAGTTGTTCGGCCATTGACGTCAGGCATCAGGAGGTGTACTGAAATCACGGTCGTAGTGGCCCCACCCAGCAGTGTGTGGCTGTACACTGATGTACTAAATGCCCAGCAGTGTGTGGCTGTACACTGGTGTACTAAATGCCCAGCAGTGTGTGGCTGTACACTGATGTACTAAATGCCCAGCAGTGTGTGGCTGTACACTGGTGTACTAAATGACCAGCAGTGTGTGGCTATACACTGATGTACTAAATGCCCAGCATTGTGTGAGTGTACACTGATGTACTAAATACCCAGCATTGTATGAGTGTACACTGATGTACTAAATACCTAGCATTAAATGAGTGCACACTGATGTACTAAATGCCCAGCATTGTGCGAGTGTACACCGATGGAAAAAAAGTCACATACTCGACGTACTCTGCACATTGTCAGCCCTACACTACCTTTCGTTTCACACCTCTGGCACACCTATCGTTTCTTCCATCACGGTTTGTTTCCATTCAATAGCGAGAGATTTAGCCTCCGTGCTACAAGCGCTTTGTTTGCGATCAGCCTCCTGATCTGAATGCTCTCCTGAATTAATGACATGTTTGTCGATTGCCAAGTAGTGTACCAAATTTAGAGTTCTGTCATCACCATCAATTCTGCAGTAACGAAGATTGTATTCGAGCTCTTTTGCCTCTCGACCAAATTATTTCGCAGACTTCAGAATGTCACGACGGAAAGATGGAATTTCTCACAATTTTGCGTGTACGGCAGGTAATCTGCAATTTCGTCCCTAACGCACTAAAATCATTTTTACTGTTTCAGATTTGTTAGAATACTGACTGTCTTTACAATTCATTTCGTCAATGGCTAGCATTACTCGTCAGAATTGACCTCAAAAAATCAGGTTTCGGGCCTACCCTGCCGCATCGCTGGCTGACGCTTTGTTTTGCAGCTCGCCAAGCAAGCTCTTGATGATCATTGGACGACGACACTCACGGTCAGATTATATCTAATATTCATTACACCTCTCGTATTATCGTTGGATTTACCCGCCGCAAATCACGAGTGAGAGATTTGATGTATGCATCCTCGGTTCGTCCACAGCAATTGTATCGCTGAGAGGCGTTCTTCTGTACCAACGATAGATGGCCCTCTTGCGTACGCCTTTTCCGTGTCTCAGGAATATAGCGTACGTTTACCGTTGTTACCATGCCGGCCTCCTGGAATAAAAAAAAAGCCCATTCGTGCATGACTATAATTTTGAGGTCTAGACGTCGATGTTTCGGACTGTGGTTTGTGTCTCTGTTGCTGCGGCGAGCTGCTCTGATGTAGCTGAACCAAGAACTGTAATTTGTCTCTCGCCAGGCCCTAGAAGGCTGGAGGCTGTCGGGCTCGATCCTCTCTTGCGGATGTCACTTGAAAATTCCAGCCGTAACTCTTAATGTGCGGCCAGGGCGTGTGTGTCTCGCGGTGTTGTTCTGTGCCAGCTTGTGTTCGCTTCTGATACAAGCGTCCAACTTGACGGCCGACCTTCTTTCTCGAGTTTATTTTCGGCAAATGTGGGAGCTTTCGCGAAAACTGAAGACTCTATTGACTTCTAGCTTGGGAGACACATGTGCATGGTTACATTTGAATTTATGGATCCGTATTTTTGTTTCAGTTGTAGCTCGAATACCTAAAATGAAATTATTTTATCCCGAGCTTTCTGTATTACTTGTAAAGTTGTTTTCTATCTTAGGCTCCCCATGCTTATGCAGATGTGTAATGAAGTAGTTCTAGGACAACGGACTGTTAATGCACGATTTAATGCGAAGTTATTCACTATAAAAACTTGATTTTGATCTTGAGGAAGCTTGGTGCTTTATTTTGATCGCTAGTACTGGTCTCTAATTCTGAAAATAGAAGATTTACCTGGAAATAGTCAAAAGGTTTTTATTTGCTTTCTCGTAACTCATGCTTTAAGAAATTAATTGTCCAAAATGGAACGCCTAAACGCTGGACGTTAGAGCCACTGCGGTGTAATTTCTTCTGTCGAATTGGAATGAAAATTTTCGAAATGAGAATTTTGCAACGCAGTTTTGCCCAATGTTCACGGCAGCGGCCCCTGGTGTTGGGGAGTAGGACATTCAGCTAAAGGGATGCAGGTGGGGACCGGCCGTGCTTCTGGGCCTCAGGGCAAGAGTTGCTCGCCCTTCGGAGAGTTCAGGTGGGGAGGGGGGGGAGGCATCACTCGCAAAATTTGCAAATTTTATGTAATCTCTTATTTCCAACCGAGGGCTGGCGTTCTGTGTGTAGCGCCTGTGTCCAGCACTGTGACGTGTGGCCCAGCGCTGTGAAACATCACTTATATTGTGGCATGACCCAGTATCGGGGCATGCTCCAGTATTGTGGTATGACTCAGTATTGTGGCATGACCCAGTATTGTGGTATGACCCAGTATTGGGGCATGACCCAGTATTGTGGTATGACCCAGTATTGTGGCATGACCCTGTATCGTGGCATGCTCCAGTATTGTGGTATGACTCAATATTGTGGCATGGCCCAGTATTGTGGTATGACCCTGTATTGTGGCATGGTTCTCTTCATTCCCCAAAGCCCAGTTTGGAGTTCGTAATTAAATACAGAAGTTTAAGCCTTGTCTGTACGATGTTACAGCCGCGAACTAAACAGTCCAGCTGAACATATTTGTATCTACATCAGAGTTGTGTTCGTTTGTACGTGGGTAACTGAATCTATTATTTCTGTGTCATTTAAGTTCATTTTAAATGAGAAAAGGTAGATAGGCTACCAGGCTTTCACTGGTTACATTATGTAACGCAGTGTGTTCGGGGCAATCCTGTGTTATTTTGCAACTCCTATTGCGAAACATTAGACAATTCCCATTATTTCCTTGAAACCTTGCCCCTCTTCTATACTTTTATAACATTTATTACTGCTGTCATATTGCAGAAAGAAAATTTGGAAATGTATTGGCTTCAAATAATTTTGAACAAGTTAGTAGCACAAGCGCTGTGTCAGCTAAAAATCAGACATCGATGTTTTCCCACCAGTTCAATAAACGTTTTCAAATTCAGCTACTTGTGGCCTCGAATATATTGATAACTTCTGGGGCATCGCAAAGAGACCGTATTTTAAAGCATACATAACGTGCATATCTATATAAACTAATGCACTTATCAGTTCGAGACTGATCACCTATTGCACTCAGAGAAATGAGGGAGTGTGATTAAAATTTAAGAATTTCGTGATGCTTAGTCAATGGAAAGATAGACATTCTATAATATACTTCAAATTTATTCACTCGCTTACAATATGAAGAGTATTTAAACCTTCCTTTGGGATATGAGACTATTCTTTAACAACTCCGTTGTTAATATCTGAATAAATAGCAGGATTCGAGATTTGTTTTGAACGCTTGGAACAGGCTTTTATCACAAATGCCAGAGGGCCATGAGTTCCAAGCTTGTACGTAGTTTTAGTGAAAACTAAATTGGGATCTGGTTTTGGAGTACATGCCAAGGAATTGGGATCTGGGTTTGAAGTACATGCTTAGAAAATGTAAATTTACTTCGGTTCCTTGTCAAGTTTTCAAGAGGGTCTGATGGAGCAGATACTAAATACTTCAGGTCTTAATTGGTTTCATTAGTCAATATTTTAAACACGGAAAATACAAAGAGAGAATTGATAAAGTTCAGAAAGCTTAAGTATTTTCAAGTCTTTATGAATCATTTGTATTAACATTTTATTTCAAATTTCTTGTCGCTTTAATGGCTTTTGTTAAAGAGTAAAAACGATTACGGTTTTATTTGTATTAGTTCTATGCCATGCTTCGATGCCATATTGTATGTAGACATTTATGAATTATTGTTCTTTGCATTATTTCCTACGCTTCTGCAAACAATATAACTATAACTTTTAGACAATATATCTTTTTAACGTTGTTAAGAATTTCAAGAGATTTCAACAGTTTAACTCTAATACTTGATATATTCATTACAAGTTTGGGAATTTGAACAGTTTCTTCAAGCTGGTTATCACCGATTTTGATGCCCGAATGATGTGGATCCCACTATTAGGAAAATAATATTTACTTTGTGTTACTGATATTGATACGTATTTTATTTGTTCTGAGCCGCTCTTAAACAATTGCAATTTTCCATTTATTCTTTATGTTATTCCAGTATAATTTTCATTAAGAAGAGCTATGGGGAGAAACTTATCATCAGCAAAAGCTATAGATTTAAAGAATGAAGTGTATCCAACTATACCATTATTGAACATCAAAATCAAGTAGGGTCACAAGACAGATCCTTAAGGAACTCCATAACATATGTTGGGCATCGAATTCTGATTGAGAATCTATAACTACAACATATTTGCTATCATTTATCAGGTATGTTTAGAACCAATTGAGACTTTCTTTCCTGATTTTTCCTTTTGACAATCTTGAAAGCGAAGTACAAGCAATAACGTTTTTGTCATTTAGTTTGGTTACAATTCAGTGGGAAATTAGAAATAGAGTGGGATATAAAGTGAGAAATTAGAGCCTCAATTCATACGCAGGATAAAGGTGAAAATTTGTGACGCAATGTGACTAATATATTATATCTATATTTACACAGACTTGTTAGCTGTGATTTAAGGCTTTGTAGTGAACAGCAACGCTAGTACCAGCGGTCGTAACATTACCCGCAAAGCCAGCAACAGCAGCTGTAACAAGAACAGCAATGCCAGCAACAGGAGGTGAAACAACAGGTGTTGTGTTATGTCGGCGCAAACATGACACCAAGCAACACTTACTTGTGTACCACAACCAGAAATAGCTGCTTCATCAGTAGCATCAGCACCACTCCTCCACTACACCACACCACCACCAAACTCTGCCGCCACACACCACCAAACTCTGCCGCCACACACCACCACACTACACCACCACCACCACACCATCCCCCAAAAAGCGCTGAGTCATTGCCCTGCACCGCTGCTGCCTGCTTCCTCTGCGGTGCTGTTCTGTGAGGTGTCTGCAGCCTGCACTCCTCTGCAGCCTGCACTCCTCTGCAGCCTGCAGTCCTCTGCAGCCTGC